>PVJX010004928.1:0-89721 GCA_004027295.1 Dolichotis patagonum
AACAGCAACATGTAGGAGAACCCACAACACCTCAACGTCTCAATGCCATAACGCCTTAATGTTCTCAACGCTCTCCTTCTCCACATCTCCATTTATGCTGGCAGCCTTTCTCAGGTGAAACATCTCTGCTCAGCACCACACTGATGTAACCCAGCTGGCGTTAAGTTGACCACCAGTTCTCAATCCATAACACATCTCTATACCTTTCTCTTTTCAGTAGTTTGTCTTACACGGCAAATAGCAGTGGCTCGATTTGTCCAAAATCTAATCTGTGCCTTTTTTATTGCACAAGACTTCTGTGCCCTCCCTGAGCCACTTTTGTGGTTCAGAAAGTGCCTTCAGGTAGATTCTAGGGCTCATATTTCTCTGTCTTCTCTCATGGATCACAGTCCAGTTCTGCCTCTTTTCCATTATCTGAAAAGAGCTGGAAAATTTACTGTGTTTTCTTATTATCTACAGTGGAGACCAAGGCTGACACCAACAGCTACAATACTGTCAAAAGTGAAAACCACAAGCTACTTACTTTTAACAGCATGGGCTTTCTGCAAGTGCTGATGCGCAAGTGGGTACCATTAAAACACAAGCAAATGGTGCTACTCTCGTCTGGATTCTACAGCTCCTGTAATTCAGGGCTCTTGTAACAGAGGCAATTGTAAGACAGCATACAATTGACATCTTTGCCACATTTTTGAAGCCTCCCTCTAAATATAGTATAAGAGAAATGATAGCGTAGGGAGAAAAGTGCAAATCAAGATTGGACAGCTGTCCTTTAAAAATTAGTGAAAAGAAGCATCCAGTTGAGAAAGACATTAGTTAGCCAATTAAACACATATATGCTAATTACAGAGAAACGGTAACAAAAATGGGGCTTTTTGAAAGATAAAAGTGAGAACAAAAATTAACTACTTTGAAGTAAGTCACTGAGGGGAAGAAATGATGATCATTAGTCTGGGGACATTTAGGTACAAGCAGAGGGCTAGAGCCTCAGACCTCCAGAGAACTTCCCTGGTTTAAGAATTCTGTGATTAAAAACAGAACTTTGAAAGTTACTACATTAATAGGCCTCATTTATAAACCATTAGCTAAAGTATTACCTTATGGAATCCTGTTTCTAGCTTTTAAGAAAAAGCAAAGAAAACCATCTTTCATTCATTTTACAGTGCATATATATATTGGGGTATTACTAATCAAAGACAGTGAATATAGATTGAACCACAGATACATTTTGTAAGATATAAAAATCACATCATTATTATAAATACCACTTTACTTACTTTCATATTTTCCATTTCATTAATTCTGCCTGCTTTTAAGGCAAACAAGATGGGAACCTTTTCTGCAATTCTCCATCCCTTTAATTTATGCTTTTTCTTACTTTTAAACAGCAACCATAGCTATCAGGAAAAGGAAGACTAAGTAGTATGTTCTCTATCTTTAAAAAAAAACAGAGTTAAGGGCCTGGGATTTCGCTCAGCGGGGTAAGCACTTGCCTGACAAGCACGTGGTTGTGAGTTCAATCCCCGTTACCTAAAGCAAAGACAAAAAACAAACCGCACACACAAAAACAGAGTTAGGCTAAGAGTTACTTGATGTTCTTGCACCTATTTTTCCAGTTATTTTTCAATGGGGTTGGGAGTGAAAATAGATTTAATATTTAATGCCAGATCTCAGTCATGGTGGTAGCTGATTTGATCACTGTATTGAGAGAGAGAAGATGCTTTTCTGATCAGTTAGAGTAATTATCAATTGTTCCTGTCCCCAGACAAAGAAGAAAGCTGTATAAAGGTGTATTGCTATCTCTTCACAAGTCACCCTACTTGGTTCAAGATATAACATTGTATATAGACATATATTTTATATATTATAATATATTATATTATAATATATATATGCCCAAATCTGATTCCTAAAACTAGTGTAGAAGAATTCCATCACTAATGGTAACTGTAAGAATGAGGACAGTACATGAATCAGAGTTAGTTCATAAGAAGAGAAATCAGCTCAAGGTACTTTAGGTAGGCAGGAATTTAATGCAAAATTTCATAAAGCTGTTGGAAAAGCTGAAGGAAAGAAGACCAGGGAAAATTACTCCCCTAATATCAGCCTTGCAATACCTTGCAGGTACTTAAGGAATTGCAAAAACGTATGAGAAATGCACCTGTGGGTGCCAGCAGCCCACTCCCTCAAAGCAGGGGAGACTGAGGCCCAGAGGAGTCCAGCCATCTGTCCCGAGCCACCCGCTGGCCAAGCGTAGAGCTCAGGTCTTACTCTCAGTGCAGCAATCTTTCTGCACATAGCCTTAGTTCTTCACTTTAAACTGAGCCTTTATTGCTGTAAAATCCACATTCATGCCTTGTCACTATTTTCCTGTGTAATTTCCTCTCATTTTTAAGCCTTAGTTTTGCTTTTTACAAAAAAAAGAAGAAAGAAGAAAGAAAGAAAGAAAGAAAGAAAGAGAAAGAGAAAAAAAGAAAGAAAACAAGCCTGCCTATGTTAGTTAAACTTTTATAGCCCAGGGAACTCTGACTTCTCAATTTCCACCCCACACCAAATCCAGCGTATTAATATGCATCTATTTTGGGGGTTAAAAAATGTAAATTTGCTTTGAAAATAATTTGGCTACAGATAACTAGCTTAATTTGAAGCTGGCTATGATTTCTTGGCAATCACTTTACATAGTTGGAAATTCTTGCAAAGTGAGAAAAATGTAAGCTCCAAATTGTTTTAAGTGTAATGAAATATTTAGGAGTAGTGCACATGACAACTAATGAAGTTGGCCCAATGTTACATTTTGTGGATGTTTAAACATTTATTGAATTCAATTTTGCTTTTCTCTTTTGGAAACCAATACTATTTATTTTCAGGTCTCCAACACTATCTTCTGGCCTTTCTGGTTTCAGTGAGCCCAAATGGGCCAGAGTCCTGGTATTCCAGTTACAGCTCCTGCTGCTTCTCTCTGGCGGTTACCAAGGGGAGTTTTTGGGACACAGGTGGGCCTCGATGCGAGCTGCTCCCATGAATACAATGACACCCATTGCCCCCAGCCCTCCCATGTTCGACACACACGCCAAGGCTGACTTTCTCTTTGGTTTCTTAAATCAGCTCACCACTTACCTTCCTGTGGACCTGAGCCCTCCCCCTCTCATGATAGAAACTGGGAATTTTGATTGAGGATATTTATTTGCATGTTTGCTTCACTTCTCAAGATGGAGATAATCGGATGCTCTTAGAGTTTACTTAAGCACGGGTCCCCGAGCACATGGACCACACTCCTAAAACACTATGTGTTAATACAAATTCATTAAGTAGCATTCAAGCGACTTCTGCATGCAAGATATCATAGGGGGTATCAAAGAAGAATTCAATACTACCCTTACCTTGAAGATACCTCCAATTTTTGTTTGCAAGTTTTAGCACAGAAGATAATGATAAATTTCAATCCTTAGTCACTAGACTCAAAGCTATATTCAGACTTGTATGTGTAAACATTTCAGTTTATTTTCATACAGTTACTTTTTTAAAGTTCAATGTCCAAGAAGTATATATAGGAAGGAATGTGATACAATAGTAAAATGTTTCCTTGTAGTACATTGTAGAATATTAAAACATGTTCAGGTACATAAATTTTTGTGATCCACAGAGAAACATGACAAAAACACAGCTGGCAATATCATCCCCATTTCTCAGATGAGGAAATGGATGCTTCTGGAGTCTCAGGAGAGGCAGGATCAGACATCCAAGTGTAGCATGACACTCAGTACATACTTCACCTCAGGTCCCACAATGTTAAAGTGAAGTCAGACTGGTGACAAATTAGCATTGTGGATAATTCAACCATGAATGTAAATGAGTTATAAGATAAATGACATTTAGTGACATTAATTAACTGATTAAATTAAACCTGATATTTTAATCAGACTTTGTTTGTGCAAAGTGCTACATAAAATGAAATGTAGTTTAACCTAGTTACTTCTAAAAATTCCAGTTACCATAACAACTTCTTGGGATTTCAATTAAAGGTGGTCTTTTCTTTATATTATTTTTAGAACCTTGGTTGCCATAACGACCAGATGCCATGTATTTGATCAGTTAAATCATTCCCAAACAGTTGAAATATGGTGTTCTCTTAGAAACAATCAGAAGAGGGTAAGTGGAGTGTCAGGAGTTAATGTCCAAATGGTGGCGCAGATTCAGTTTTTCAAGGAGCTCACACATGACACAAAAGACCAGTGAATCTCCCTTTCTAAGTTGGGTTTATGATATTTCTCAGTTACAGAAATCAAAAGGAGATTATTTATCAATTCGAGGAAAGTGGAGATGTCAGGTCCTGGGGTAATATGAATTGTCAGAGCTACAAAGAGAAATGACGTAAACGATCAATTCATCTTCCCTGGGTTTGGGGCTTTGCTAGAAACAACGCTGGCAGAGCTTTGCCCGCGCTGGGGTGGGGAGAAGCACTGGACTGCGCTCTGCCAGTCGCTCGGAAAGCAGCCCTGCCTCTGTGTTCGGGTTCCTCCACTCCTTCCCTCTGGAGGAGAACTGTTAGGAATGGTCTCCCTGGACAAACACGTTTTCTCCTATCAGTGAGAAATGCCACCCAGCGCTAACAGACTCTGCAATTAGAAACTGGGAGCCCAGGAGCTCAAACATAGGGGAAGGCAGCCAAGGAAGAGGAAGGCGAGGGCAGGCGGAGGGGCCGAAGTGCAAGGCAGGAGGGCCAGAGAGAAGAGGGCCGGGTGGGAGGCACCGCACGTGGAGCCATCCACCCTCCAAGAAGTAAGCGGGCACAGTGGTTAAAAGTGCCAGGGCTCTCCACGTCTGATCATGTGCAAACATCCCCGACCTACTGGGCCCAAATGCAGGGTGCAGTAACTGTCAGTAAGATGCCGCAGCTCTCGGAAACCAGGTCCTCACCAATTCGAGGTGAATTTGCCCTTGGGGGCAGCCTGCGTGCTTTATCTGATGGGTAGCCATCCACACTGGAGGTGACAAGGAGGAGACACACATCTGGTTGCCCTGAGGGGAGGGCCAGGTTGCCCATTAAGTGACAAACAAAGATGGCCTCTTCCCCAGCACTCTCTGCCCATGAGATGCAGAGGAGGGAGTAGTTTCCCGGCCCACTCGAGCCAGTCAGTCACAGGAGCAGGAGACTGACGCTAGGAGAGTCACTGTGGATTCTGGGTGTAATTATGGTCCTCTTGCTTAATGAGGTTTCCGGAGGAGGAGGGGAAGGGGGAGGAGGAGGAGGAAGAGGCAGGGGAGGAGGGGGAGGGGGAGGAAGGGGAGGAGGAGGGGGGAGGAGGTGAGGGATTGGGGTGTGCTTACATGGCTGGGGGTTATTCAATTAAAAAACAATAAAGCTTCCAGCTGCCTCTGGTTACTAGCGGGAGCCGCCCCCTCCCCCTCACAGACTGGCGCACAAGGCTGAGAGGGCCTCACTGACTTGCCCTGGGCTGCAGCCGGTTAGCACCCCCAGACCAAGCCAGCTCTTCTCCCCCAGCTGCTTTGGCTGCTGAGACATTTTGATCAGTATAGATAAGGATTCCCTTATGGTTAGATTACGAAAGGAAAACAAAGATCAGATCTACGCTCTTTCCTAGGCACTTGAAAAGAAAAAAAGGAAAAAAAATCGACAACAAAACAAATCGTGTATTTTCCGGCTCCTCTCTACTCTATGTATCCTGACTGCATGGAAAGCAGGGAAGGTTTTTCACCCTAGATTCCACAGAGAAGGAGGTTGATTTCCTACTGGCATCCAGTCTTTAGTTTTACCTACTTTTAATATTTTTTAAACATATGACTTCTCAGGCTCCTCCCTGAAGATTTTGAATAAATTAGCCTTCCCTGATTTTTATGATCAAAATATTTCAAGCAATGCCCTCCTGCTCACAGGAAGGACCAGACCAGGGAAGGAGAGAGGGGCTGACCCAGGAAGGCTCTTCCATGCTGGCGATTTGGCCTCTGATACACTTCTCAGTTGCCCACCGAGGACCAGAGTCTGACTGTGATCTCCCTGTCTCCAAACACCTCTAACTCAGCTAGCGGGAAAGCGGGGTAATAAAGCCACAGTGTGTGTCTCTAGGGAGGACCAGCTGTGCTCTGTCCTGTCACACTCCTGCTCCTGCAGAGGTTGAAGGTTCCTGCAGCAGCTTCCTGATGCAGCCTCCTGGGCCTCCAGCCAGGACTCTCTTCCTTACCAGCCAGGTTCCTATGCAGGCGTAGGGTTTCCCTCTGGTAGGTGACACCATCCCCTTTTGCCTGGCACCATCTAGGGTACAGCTTTGAAAAGCTCATTCAGACAAAGCAGGGCACTGGTCACCCCACTGCAGGGCACTGGCTCTTAGGATTATTAGGCCCCCTCCCCTGTTTAGGTGTGCCATTAGTCAGATATGGAGGGGGAGTTTTCCATCCCGGCATACTTGAGCCTCAGGTGTGAATTCTTTGCACCCCATTTAGCACTCTATTTGCAATTTCCTCTTCTCTGGGCCCTGTGACCTGGATTGACAGTCACAGTAACTGTCCAGCTGTGATAACTATATTTCCTGGGAAACGGTCCTAGACAGTTCTCCAAATTGAGATTCTTCTAGGACTTGTGTGTGCCCTTTTAAGTCCACCAAGTGGGCTGACCTGGGATTAAATCATCATCATACTTACATTTTATTTGCATTTCTGATGTACAATTTGCATGGCAATTTCTTGTGCCTTAGTCTGATTGGCTCTGAATTAATCCATGTTTATTCTGAAGAGAGAGCAACTACAAAAGCAGAATACTGTGGACTCTTGCTCAGAGAAACTGCCTCCAAATCTTGCCCTGGTCATTTGCAGGCTCAGCAACCTTGGATCAATTAGTTTTGTTTTGTGAAGACTGGAGATGGTGTTATAGGTTGAACTGTGTCCTCCTGAAATTCTATTCTGTATCAAAGTCATAACTTCTAGTCCTTGGAATAGGGCCTTACTTGGAAATCAGGGAATTGAAGATGTAACTACTTTAGTCAGCATGGATCATACTCAGCTAACTCAAGTTCATCACCCTGGAGTAGGGGAGTCCTTTATCCACAACGACTGTTGTCCCTGTGGAAAAGGGAAGACAGACAGGCACAGGGAGAAAGCCATGCAAAGCTGGGCTACAGGGCCACAGTCAAAGCCTGCAGTGACACAGGCAGTGAGAGAGAAGCCTGAAGTGACCAGACCTCTGCCTAGACAGCAAAGAGAGCATGGTCCTGCTGAACCTTGGTCTTGAATTCGCAGCTTCAAGACTGAAATTTCTGTTCAGAAACACATGTTTGTTGTTTAGGACAGTCTGTTTGTGGAACTCAGTTATGACAGTGCTAGACAACTAATCCAGTGATAATATGAACGTCAGAGGGTTAATTTAGGATTAAACGGGTAAGGCTTTTTTTGTGTGTTGAAGTGCATGGTACATAGAAGTCTTTGCTGAAGAAATAGTGGGGCAGGGGGCCTCTAACTGTGTAAGCTGGACACTTGGAGTTACAGACTGAAGGTTCCCTGCCCTAACTTACATGATACTGCAAATCACTGGTTTCCCATCTGAAAAATGAGCGCACTGGTGTGAACTTTGTGAGATGATCTGATGACCGAGGAAGAGAAGAGTGAAAGTGCATTGGCCAGCTTTGCCACAGAAGCCATGTTGATCAAAAAATCCCCAAAATCACACCCCTTATTTTCTCAGCACCTCTATCTTTGCCCTTTGGGTGCCAGTGTGAGGCCACAAGCTGGGAGCTGAGGGGCAGATGGAGCTTGAGAGCCTGCCAAGCCTTCACTTTCGGGGAAGATGGAGCCCTTGGAAGAACCTACTTTACCATCAGCTGCTGTCTCTCCGCACTTCTATTTCACTCTGCTTCTTGGATGATGATAAAATCCATGCCAGGGAAGTTTCTGGAAGTGCCAACAACCTAATAGAAAATGGAAACTTTGAAGGGACCTTTTACCTCTCTTACCTTAATTTTTTCTCCAGTTTCCATCTCAGCAACCAGGTAACATCTGCCTCAAATGTAACCATTAAGTCACCAAGAAGAATTTTGCTGAGAATTTAACTGGAAATATCAATGCTGGCATTCCAACCTCTTTCTCAACATGATAACATCCTCTCCTAAGAGGCTCCATGCACCTGTAAGCCATGTATCAAGAGGCCTATGGTCTGTCAACTGATGCTGTGCACAATTTCTAGCCACAAGTAGGCTTTGTGTGTTCAGAAGTGTGGTTGGATGGAATGGGATGATTGAGCCCCATGCCCTAGCAAAATAAGTCAAGAAATGGGCCAAGGGTATAGCTCAGTGGCACGAAGCTTGCCTGGCAAGCGCAAGGTCCTGAGTTCAATTCCTATACCAAAATAAATAAATGAATTAGTCAAGAAATGGCAGATATCAACCTGGATACAAATCACTATGAGGTATGGGAGAGAGGTCAAAGAAATATAATATATAGGTCATATTCTCTACAGATTTGCAACCAACTTGTGAATTAATAGGTGTGTTACTGCTTGTATTTTTTTGTCTTCCTATCCGTCTATCCATCTTAATCTTCTAATAACAGCTGTCTGTGACAGGTGCCATATGTCCTGGTGTATGCTATGCTCTCAAATGTAGACATATGTCCCAAGTTTCTGCCACTAAATAAGCAGCTGCTTCTCTCTGGCCAAGGAGATTAAAATGGAGACAAATCAGAACAAGGCTTGTTGGCAATTGGTAATCGCTCCAGACCAAGGTTTTTCAGTCTTGGCACTGCTGACGTTTTGGATCGTATGGTTCTCTATGGCAATAGGGTGTCTTGTACACCGTAACGTGTTTAATAGCCTCCTTGTTCCCTGCGTACTAGATGCCAGTGGTTTCTTCCTACTTGTGGCAACCAAACAGTGTCTTAAGACATAGGTAAATGTCTTCTGGAAAGCAAAATCACTCCAGATGGGAATCCTTACACCAAATGAATCAGACAGTACTGCATTGCGCTTTGTCAACTTTGTTGAGCTGACACTAGTTCCCTCCAGAATTCCTCTCACCTCAGTGGCACGGGTGGCACCAAAACAGCTCCTCAGGTTACTCTTTGACACACTGACTGTTCCTTCTGCAGTGCTGATCTAGGTCCCAGAGCCCACACTAGACACAGAGGTGGCAGCTTGTATGGGTGACCTCATCAACTCCCACAGTTGTGTCTTGTCCCGACCTGCGGGTAAAGTCAATGAAGACCCTAGAGGGGGAGTGGGGATGAGACAGGGATAAGAGACACAAGAAATGGAGACAAGACAGGCTTCTGATCAAGTCTCGTTTATTGGCAGGAAATATTGGGTTTTTATAGGGCATGGAGAATGAGGGAGTGAAGCCTCTTGATGTCAGCAAGTAACTAGGCAACAGTGGGTGGTCTTAGCTTAATTGAGGGAGGCACATGGCTGTGGGAACTTCGGGAAATAGACAAGATATGAAAAAACAGAAGCTTAGCTCAGAAGCAGAAAACTGCACTGTGCAGAAACAGAAACTAAACTGATACGATGGCTACTATTATCAACCCAAGGTCAGTCACAGGTCTCTCACAGAGGTTTCCCATAGGAGGTTCCCCACAGTGTCACTTGCAGTGGTTCTTCTTCTTGAATTGAATGCTTAAAGATATGATTAGTGAGTATTTCAGGTTGCAGAGACATTTTCAAAAAGAATGAGATTTTTTGTTCCTTTGTTTTTGCTTTTTGAGACGGTGCCTTACTTTGGAGCCCAGGATGGCCTCAAACTCACAGGGATCCTCCTGCCTCTGCCTTCAGGGAATATAGGCATGTGCCACCATGGCCTGCAGGTATGGAAGATTTCTCAACATTTATTCAATGCCAGATAATTACTCTATGCCAAGCCTGGTCATCACCTCTCTCTTGCTAGGGAGTGGTTCAGAGCTGGGCAAAGCTAAGTCAATTTAAGCCAGTGTGGTTCAAGAAGAGGGTCACTTGAAGATTCTGGAGGAAAAAGTCGGACTCCTATTCATTGAAATGAACATGAAAGTTTGCCTCCTTCTCTGTTGCTGTAAGCATCCATCATGTGATCATCACGTGGAAAACCTGCTTTAGGATAAAGACGAAGTTGAAAAGTACCTAGGCCAGAAAATATCTTTGAGCTGTTCAGTCAGTAAACCCTGAAGTCCTCCCTGTTGCTGGGCTTCCTTTTGAATTTGATAATAAATTTCCCTATGGCTTAGGCCAGTCTGGCTGGAATTGCTGTTATATTCTTAAAGCAGCTTTGTTTTAAACTTCTGATTTATGAAAGATGATTTGCTCACCCTGAGATGAATCTGTTTCTTCTTCAAGTGTATTACAGTGTTCTAGTCATCTCAGAACTGGCACTCGGGATGGTCCTACTTTGCTGCGTCTACCAATTTTGCCTGAGTCCGTGGTAGGAAAAGGAGTCAATCCTTGGTGGAAATTCTCTCTCATCATCAAACTTCTCAAAACACTTCTGAATTAAGAGCAAAGGACAAACAAAACTCAGCAAAGTGATCTCGGGAAACCCGGGCATATGTGGTCTGGTTCCCTTAGTTCAAGGGCACCTGGAAGGTTTGTCCCTTCTGCAGCTATGATCAACACCAGTCTAGTACCAGCTGGCACCATGGGTACCAGTGCTACCCACACCAACAGGAAATAAATGTCCAGTGAGAGGGCAGCCAAGCAAAACACTTCCTGGACTCTCTGGAATTCTCTTATCTGGAGCTAAGTTCTTACATAGCATTAAACTCCTGGACTCCCAATGTGGGTACTGAGTCCACAGGGATGGTGGGGCAAAGTAGCAAAGTGGTGGAATCCTGCTGCTAACAGAAGGTGGCCAGCTGGGTGGTGAGGAGAGTCCCGGCTGGATGCCATCGCCTCCGCACTAGGACACAACTGTTCAATGCAAAGCCCATCCCTGAACAATGCCCTGGCCAAGAATATGGGATCCAGGCAAGCTAAAGTTGAAGCCTTGTGCTTTTACCAGAAAGGGGATACACTGTGCAGCTTCTTAGAGCCTTACTGGCTCAGCAATCAGATCAGAATATCAAAACCTACGCTCACGCCTGGCCCACGGGAGAAACCCGCTAAGTACCACTTTCTTTGTCTTGTGCTTTCCCTGCTTCAGCTGGCCTCCCCAGCCAGTGTCTCCGCCTCCTTTTGGGTATTTGCTGAATCTTGCAGCTCAGCTGGGTGTCCAGCCCTGCCTGTGGCTGCCCACACTCTGACAGCTGGATGTGCTCCTATGAGGAAGAGACTACTGTCCATGCTCAAAGCCATCCAGAAAATTTCCAGACTTGCACATAGAGGAGATACACAGCCCACAGGGGCCGAATGTCTCCCTTCTCAAGGGAGAATGAAGTTTTCAGGAGAAGCTGCTTCAGAGCGTCAGGGGTGCCCTTGCCATGCATTCATATCACTCCTGACTTGGCCACCTAAGCCTGATGCTTCAAACCCGGCCACATCAGTGATCTCCAAGTTCACTCACAGACTAATGGCTTCGGAGAAGTTTAAGACGCACATGGCTGTGATCCAGCTACCCTGAGTTTAATCCTGCTCTAGGGTTGATTAACTGTGTGACTTCAGATAAGCCATTTCAGCTCAGTTTCCTCCAGCACCTAATTGGGGGATTATCTCACGCTGTCTCAGATCCGGTATCACTGGGGGCAGAGGTGGGCTGAGTGCGGTTTGAAAAGTGCCTCCTCGAGCCTGTTTCAAAGATTCTGTGTCTCTTAGACCAGATAATCCCATGAAAGCCTTAGTTTCCTCAAGAGTCAAACCAAGTATGCTAACCTCCAGCACTGAGGTGTAGCTCATATTTGGTTAATTGAATATCATTATGTGCTTTGAAACTGCCCCTGAATTTCAAATAGCCTGTTTCTTATTAGGAAAAGTGTATATAACTGTTCAAAAATGTGCTACAAGAAAGCAGCTGCCATAAGAATATTTCTGCTGAGAAGCGGATTGTTTGGGAATTGTGATGTATACTGCCACTTGTGGAGAGAGAGAGAGAGAGAGAGAGAAGGAGAGAGAGAGAAAGGGAGCACAGATATACTGACAGAGGAGAAGAATAGATGTTCTTTTGCATGCACCATGCAGAGGTGTCGCACACACTAAATGATGATGTAACTGCTGGAGTAATGGCTGTAACTGCTGCCTGTGTAAGGTGACCCATGATCCCCACTCTAGCAAACCAAGCGACAAGGTCCGAGTCACTTCATATGACAAGGACAGCCTAATCCCATGCCGTGTGAACTTGATGTCTGACATAGTCATGTCACAGCTCCAGGATCCAGCCAGGCATAATCACAACCTTATGAGAAAACAAGATCCCCCGTGAAACACACCGAAATCCCTCCAGCACGAAGCAAGCAAATGCATCTGCGGTGAACAGGAAAAGTCCTTGGTGAACTGCCAAGGAAGAGCACAGGGTAATATTCCATATGTCACCCGCATTTCCGTGGGGTGCTAAGCACTGGAGAGGGAGTGTGACCTTGGTGAACCAGGAAGATGTGGCCAGGCTGTATTCCTTCGTTCATTTCAACATCTGATTGTACAAGTATTTCCTCTGCATCCACTGAGAGCCAGGAATGGAGGGTTTCTAGAAACGCATAGCTCGGGGAGAGAGGTAAACATTGAACAAAGAAGAAAATGAACAATTAATTCCCTAAAATTGTAATAGCTTCTGTAAGAAAGAGCGGGTGCTCTGCGTGTGGATTCCGGAGAATGTTCTCTTTGAGAAGAGGCCAAAACCTACAAGCTTGCAATCACTATTGGCCTGCTTTGAATAACAAGAGACGTGGGCCTTAGTGCCCTGGGCATGAGATGTTCCATTGAGGATTTTTAAAAAGTCATCTTTTCACATTTGATTTGATAACATGCTCCTGTCATTGAATATTCCAGCTTTGGCAGGGAACATGTCAGAACTCTCTTCTCAATTTGGCAATTATTGCATTAAAAGTAATTGCAGATATGAAGAATATCCTTTCAAAAATTTACTTTTTAAAAAGAGAATATACATCTCTCTAGCTGAATAGGTTTGTGCAGCAACCAAGATCACGGCTATAACCAGACTGCCTGGGTTCTGAGCCTGCCTTCACCACTGTAGATCAAGAAAGCGAATTACTTAAACCTCTGAGCCACATTGCCTCACTTCTAAGAGGGGACTAAACCTATTGTTTCCTCTGTAGGGTCATCATGAACATGAATTAACTCAATACACTTAAACCATTTCAAATAGCAGTCATACTAAATGCTGTGTAAAGGGTCCTAATATTACTATTAGATGAAGCTAAATCTAGGACTCTCCACTGCAGCTAAATAATTATGTCTTTCCTATTGTTTTTTAATCTGGAAGTCATTCAGATTTGGATTGTTCCTTGATCTCGATCCTAAATCTCTGCTTCTTCCAGATGTGAACCTTCTTGGCCCTTGTGCAATCCTTAATTGTTTTCACTTGATCGGTTATAAAACACAGCCAAACATATAATCCATCCATGAATGATCATGTTCTCATTTCTCAGGTTTTGATAGGAATCGTTTTGCTAAATTCATCTTCTTTCCCTGGGTCAGAAGCCACAGGACAAAGGCAAAGTCACCCAAGACAGTTCCCTGAGTGCTATTGCATTGATGAGGAGTTAAAATTAATCCAAAGACCACCCCACCAAATTTCCTGGACTTCACCCCAGCCACATTGGAGCTCACCTTCTTCCCCAGTGGCCTTCAAAGACAATTAAAAACCTTGGAAAGGTCAAACATCAGCATATGCATCTTTTGTCCTTGAAGACTGCAGCCAGGTACAGTATTCTCCCCAAATAAAGCAGAAGTCTTAGGAAGTCAGATAGATGGTCAGCCGTGTGGCCTTTAGCTTATTGTTCTGGGAGAGTAGAGGACATCTTTGACATTTTGAAGCCTGCTGGACAAGCAGATTGCATTTCGAGAGAGTTGAGAGTAGAGTGAGTTTTGCTGATTGTGATCACTTGTGAATTCCCAAGCTCTTCCACCCAAACAGACTGAAAAGGCTTGGAAGATGGGCAAGCGCTCTGGTTAATTGCGAATACAGTCAGTACTGTTCCTTCCTGAAGAAAGAGTTTGCTGTTCATTCACTGGGGGGATAGATCGGAGCAGGACAGGAAGACTGTGGGGCAGGGTGAAGGAAAATCTTCTTTCAAATCCTTTGGGGAAAAAAATCCTTTTGAAGGGACAAGTGAAAACAATTTTGTCTTCCTTTTGTAAATCTCCGCATTATTCCCACATCTGTCCTTTCCTTTCTCTTTTCTTGTTTCTTTCCCACTTATCCTTCTTGCAATATTGCAGGAGGCTTTTCCCAGAGAGACTCAGAGCAAGTCAGCTAATTAATTATTTTTTCAACATTATTTCTAGAGCTGAACTCTGACCTCCTGGCAACCCTACACAATATCTTGTTGCATTCTCCATTCTCCCGAGAATTGTTCTGAGAAAAGATGATTCATTGAAAGATGGGGAACTGTGCTGTCTCGAGAGAGACGTGGCATATCCAAATCATTCAGCCCCAAGCTTTGGAGCCCAGTGCTCTTCTCCTCCTTGTGCAGGAGCCCCAGGAGACCCCCGCTGCATGCCGTGACTCACAGGAGGCCTCATTTCGGTGAAGACAGCCAGCGAAGACTGCTTCGTGCCTCTGTGCTTTCTGCATGCTACAGCCCTCCCCTCCCTCCTGACCTCTGCAAAGCAAGGGCCAGGCATTGGCGGCAGGTGCTGAGCAGGATGTGGGCGATGTCTGTCCACTGCTGCTGTTCTGGAGGACCACTGCCGCCTGCAGACGGCGATCATAGAGACTTTCTTCCAAGCACACAGCCTTCCCGCTTATCCTCGACGCCTCTAGAAACATACACATACACATATATTTAATTTCCTGGGTCTTTCTGATGCAGAGTATTACTGGACATTTTCTTCCTTGGGTTTTCTGTTTGATAAAATAATTAAAGTGACGTACACCCTACTTGGCAATGGGGAAGGAGAAAAATTTCCTTTACGGGAATAATAAATACAGCTTCGAGCCTTCCAACTCACCTCAAGCCCTGGGATGTGGTATCTTTTGCAGTTACATGGAGCTCTATGCATCGCCAGTGATCAGGGGAAAATAAGGAAGTTGGGGCCAATCTTACCTCTTCCTTCAGAAGAAAATACACAGGATCATAAAACCAGTGCCCTTTCTGTGCTGGGCCACCACTCAGCACACAGGTAACAAGCTGGCCCACGGCTGCTGCAGACTGGATTCCGCTGTGACTGGCCGCTTATAAATTCAGTGTGTCATCACGCTGTCATGCCTGGTGGGCCCCAGTGAACCTGTGCACTTGTGATACTTGGTGTCACAACAGGCTGGAGGACGCGAGGAGGCTTTTCCCCTCCAGTAACCATGCTTTCCACTCAAACAGGGTGCTCCATCACCTTTCTCAGCACAGAATTAGGGAATGGGAATCTTTTTCTTCTTATGAATAATAAATAGGACCATGAAAGCTAGAAGAATATGACAGGATCCTGCTAGTGGAGCCGACGTTTCGTTAGCAGAAAGTAGCACGAGCAAAATTATATTTAAAAAAAAAAGTAGAATCCTTTGTGAAACTTTGCATATTTTTAATTCACTCACAAGAGATAATTAGCTCATATATTTAAATTGCCCTTCTGAATTGTATTCAGCAATTTTTTAAGGAGCCCACATGCACTTTTATTTTTGCATTAGTTCAGCCCCTGACGCAGGACACAGAGCAAGCCCACCCACAACACCCTCTGAACTCTGGTCTCCAGACAAGGCTGCTCAGGGCTCCCCTTCTAGCCAGAGGCCCCTCAAAGCGCTGCATCTCTTTTCCAGGTTGTCTTTAATTTGTTTGAAGGAAGGGGCAGAAGGCAAGAACGGGAAGGAAGTAGAAAGGGGCCCAGGGAGCTTGTGGAATGAACAGCGCTTATTTGGCTTCACCACACTGGAGTGTGGGTGCTTAGTGGGTGCTCGGTGGGTGCAGTGGGAACACCTGCACAGCGGGAAAGCCTTGCTGGCCAGGAATTCTTTCAGGAATGAAGACTCCGGCGGGAGGGGCCATGGCAGACAGCGTCTTCCCCTCAAGAAGCAAGGTGAAGGGCAATGAATCATTGAACTAAAAATACACTGCAGGAGTTTGGGGGCAGGAAAGGAATTGTTTTCATCTCCCTTGGTCTACCTGGGCGTTTCTCAGTGAGGTGCTGGGCTTGCTTTAGAGTCTTGCTTTTGGTTCAGAAACACAAAGAACTAATTATGGATAATTACAAGCACGCACGATGCAACATTTTATATTGTAGGATTATCTTTCCACTTCGTTTTTCCCCTTTCCTTCCTAGTGAATCGTGGGTTCTCTCTCCTAATCATGCATCTTCCCTCTTTCCAGTGTTCCTGTTCCCCACCCCAGCGCAGAGCTCACTGGCTCCTCTCTTGTTCCGGGTCTGTCCTTCAGGAATCCAGCGTCCTCCCTGCCTGCCCTCGCCCCCACCCGGATGGGAGCTGTGGGCACCTTCTCAGCAGGCAGGGCACATCAGAACCGTCTACGTGAAGGGAGGGAGGACAAGGTTGTTTACTTTCTCAGAAGGCTAAACATCTCAGCCGGAGTCCTTGACTGCCTGCTGCAGGACACAGACAGAATGGACAAAGGGCAGCAGAAAGTGCGCCTGCCACTGTGATTTGCATCTGAGTTCAATTCAGCTCTTCTTTCAGGAGTCTCATTTGAATACACAGTACATTAGCCCCATCCCGGCTTGCGCTCCAATCTGGGAAATACATTCATGGCTCCGTAGCCTCCCCCGTCCGGTCCAGACGGTTGGGGAGGGTGAGGAGGGGCACCCGACCACGGCAGAGAAATTGTATTTCAAATGAATATCTTTTCCTCAACTGCCTATGGATCCCTCAGCTGTGCTCTGAGAGGAGATTTGCATATTTTTCTTCCTAATGGAAATATATATGGGATGAAGATTGTGTTTTGTCCATTTAAAAAAGCTGCTTCACCCCGTGTGCTCGAAGGCTTCTAAATTCGTGATGGGAAGAAATGATTTGTTAGGCTAAGGAAAATCAGAAGAATTTTAGATGACACATCTACCATTATCATCTGTGAAGAACTCCACACAGAAATCGCCTCCAGAATACTTTCCTGCAAAAATTAATAAGTAGATTTATAATGTAAAGAGATGTGAACGTAGTCGTGTGAAGGCCCACGGATCTAAACCAAATCAGCCTGCGGAGAGGCCTAAATTATGCAGGAGGCTGAAATGACATTAATGGGCATTGTCTATTCCCTTTGTTTTCCATTTTCATGTGAATTCATATATATTTTGGGATCTTTGTGTATATTTTCTTAACCCTTTTTCTTTGTTTACCCTGGGAAAGCAAGACAGTAGCTAAAGGATGAGTGTGTTTAGGAATATATGAAGCATTATACTGCTGAGTAGTATTTAAACACTGGCACATATTCATCTCATGCCTAGATATCTAAAATAAACAATAATAAGGTTGACTTTTTAAAATCCAGCCATGCCAGAACTTACACACACAGACATACACACATCCCAGACTTTTTTTTTTGTACCGGGGATCGAACTCACAACCTCGCACTTGCCAGGCAGACGCTTAGGCCACTGAGCTAAATCCCCAGCCCAAAGACTTTTTCATGTCAATCCTTAAAAATACACACCTGAAGAAGCTAAGATTTTTTTTGTCATTTTAGCTTTTAGTTTTCCACAGAGGTTCTTGTTTTTAATTTTGTTTCACTGTAATACTATGGTTGAAATTGTTACTAAAACTTGTACCATTTTCTATTGACTATGGTTAATAGAGAAAAAATTTTGTCGCTTAAAAGTGGTTCGATTTTGACAAATAGCTCCACGTTACCTGGACCCAAGGTAATCAGTGAATAAGCAGGTAAGTGTCACTTTAAATAAGATCTGTGAGGACAGCTGTGGCACTCGTAAGTGTCCATGGAGCTTAGTTAGTTCATTTCCTGCTAGAAACGATGAGACATGTGGAGAGTCACTCTTACCTAACAGTCTCAATTCCTTTAGTCACAAGACTTACAACAGTAGAGGAAACCTTGGAAGTTACCGAATTCAATCCCTTAGTTAAGATTAGTGAAAAGACTATCTATAATGGTGAAATTTTCCTTAAAAATATTTTTTTCTTGATGGGAGAAGTTTAAGTAAATACAACTTTGTTTATTGTAATTATTTTTTACTGGGTACATTCAGATGCTATTTGTGTGTGTGTGTATGTGTGTGTGTGTGTGTGTGTGTACGTGTTGGACCGTGTTTGTATTTGAGCAACATATTATTTCCAGGGTATCCCCCCAGCTTACTATGTGACCACCTTCCTCCGCCTGACACATGATCTCCGAAGTCACAGGTTGAGCCCTCGTCAGCTTCTTGCCCCTGTGGCCTCTATCCTTGGAGAAGTCTAATTGGATCAGCAGTAATGGCGGACCCAAGTTGGAACAGCGTCATCTTCTCCAGGAAATTTGGCAACTTGTCAATATGTTGGCATCTAAAACACAAAGACTTGGAAACTACAGTTTTCTAATTGCTTCCATAAGACCTGGGGAGACAAGAAAGCTTGTCTAGAGAGAAAGAAAAATATATTAGTTTGAACACAGACAAAACTATCTGAAAGCTGCAGTCTCCAGTTAGAATCCTTCCTGGCATCTGATTGTATCACTGCGCTTAATGTTTCTTGAGCCACCGACACATTCCTAAATAGTATCTGTGAAATCCATAGTTCTGCTTTTAAGTTAGACTGAGTTGATTTTGTTACTTTAGACCCACCAGATTCACCTCCAAGAGGAAACAAGCATTTTGCCTCTCGGAGAATCGCTCCCCCGCCCTTTTTTTTTCCATGAAGACTTGATAGGTTCTTTGAGAATCATGGGAATAAGTGAAGGGTCAGGTCCTGGGCCATGGGGATAGGGTCACCTGCCAACTGCAGCTCTTCAGAGGACATGGGCGGCCAGCAAGACTCCCTCCGACGGAGTGAGCTGGCACAGTAGGACCAAGGAACCACTTCAGTACCTAACACGTCTGCACTGTTGCCCTGCATTGCCCCCTCTTACAATGACCTCTGTGCTTTCTTCCCCACTAACCTGTGAACAGCATGAAGGCAAGAATCATTTCCTATTTACCATCTAATATCCAGCAATGAACAGTACAGGTGCTCAATTACTAACCTGCAGCAGACGTTTTGGTCACAGCACCATGAAAATGTTCAATAAACGTGGACAGAAATGGACCAAAAGTATAAAGTCATCTTATGAGGAAGCTCTAAAGCATTTGTTCTGAGTCGTCCCCAGCCTTGATGAAAGTGACTGTTGGAACTTCTCCCACTGTAACTGGTTACCTACAGCTTCCCCCATGTCACAAACGGGACAGCTATTCAAAGCCATGGGCCTTGCGGGGGCGTTTACGTGGGGGAGTCATTTCCAGCCTTGGGAACTACAATAATGAATGAAAATGTCCATGGTTCCCCTGGTTCATCTGGCTCTTCTAATAAGACTGAAGTTATTTCTAATAACTTTGAAGTCCAAAAAACAATATGAAAAAGGAAAAATATCCTGTTTTTAAAAAAATCTTTACATACACAGTATCTGAAAACAAAGAACAGATGTAGACTATAGAAAATGAGAAGGATGGAGGGAAAGAGACAGTAGAAGGAAGGAGGAACATTAAAGGCAATTTTAAAATTATTGAGAAAAACTAACTTCCTCTTTTAAAATGAATTAGAATAAAATCACAAGTAGGCTTAAACACACATGGCAAAGTGTGTGAGGTTTGGCTTCACTGTTCACTGTGCGTCATGCTCTCCTAGGTAGTAGGAAGTCTGAGGCCAGGTGGTGGCGGGTCACAGTCACACTCAGGATGTGGCCATGTTTCTCTGCCCCGCTGCCCTCCTTGGTGATCCCACATGGGCACTGGTGCTGTGGTGCTCTGTCTGAATAACTGGATGCTCAGCCCCACAGCTACGATTTCCACCCTAAGTTGCAGAGCTCACACAATGTCTGGCTGTTCACCGTGGTCTTCACCCAGGGCTGTGACACTGGGGCAGCAGCGGGAGTCCAACAAAGGCATCATTTGCGAAAGAGCTCTCTTCTCTGCAAATGTCTCCTGCTTCTGCACCGAAGGAACAGTAAGATACTCTTGGCTTTGGGAGCGCACACTTGCAAAGAATATCAGACTCAGTGCGTCTGCTCACCAAGATGCTTTTATCTGTAATTGTTTCCTACCTCACTTCTACATCCTACCTTGACTTTGGAGCTTGAAAATGGCAACTGTTCAACGCGTTACCAGCAGGTTTTTTCATCAGGCTTATCTAGGGACAGGTGTGTTACATTTGAACTAGAATGATTGAAGGGGTGAGCTACAAAGATGATACGAAAGGTAACCTAATGAAAAATTCTAATTTTATAATGAATTTATCTCGGTCCTTCAGAAAACCACAAATATATCTAAAAACAGACACAGATCCAGTGACAGAGCAAAGAAAAGTATTGCCACCTATTTTTGAGGCCAGGTGTTCTTCTTATTACTACATAGGAAACTCATAGGTAGGTCTTGCTTGACAGCGAAAGAGGCTCAGGTCAAGTTCTTCCCGTGTCTGGCTGGAAGAAGCCCAAAGGCAAACACTGGGAGTGCGGAGTGGTGGCGAGGAAGGTCTTGGAATTCCTGCTCAGATTTTCCAATCTAAGATTTGTTGTATGACCCTCAAAACATGAACTTTTCTGGGCCTCTTTATACTTATCCCTAACAGTAACACAAGAACCTACATCAGACAGATGTTTGAAAACTAAATGGCAATGCATGCAAGGCATTAGCATATTCCTGCACCTAGTAAGCACTCAAGATAGCAGAATTATGTCTTAATACCTTTGACATGGGTGAATTCAGCTCAATGTACATCCTCAACAGATCGGGGAAGAAAAAAAAGAAGATATGTATGTTAGCTGGTCACTAAATGAATGCAGTATTTGGAATGAGCTTGAGATGGGAGTTATGAATGTTCGGGTCCCTTGGGCATCCTCAGCCCTGCGTGTTTCTCATTCCACAAGTGTCTCTCAACCCCCAGGAGATCTGTGCAGCATGTCTTTGCTCTCACCATTCCTCTAAGTGTGGGCCAGCTACTCCATCTGGTGCACACATGAGAAAACATAAATCTGCTTTGACTTGGGAAGAAAAACTAGCCATGTTATGCTTAGATAGAGCTAAGGATTGATGTTTTCATTTGTTTTTGGTGGTTTGGTTTGGCCTCTAGCATGACTATGGAAGATATCAAGGAAAACTTGGATGAAGCCCATTTTCACATTACTCTGATTTCACATTCTGATTCCCTCCTTAGGTATGGGTAGAAGCACTTTCCATACCACCACTGTCATTATCAACACGATCGGTGTCGCTTTTGCTAATCACCTGTCCCAAATCCTCTGTTCTGGCAATTGTGCTCAGAGTTTCTCTTGCAGGCTGCATTTAGAAAGTCAGTTCTTTACACACCGTGGGATCAGAGTCATCCAGAGCACACCTTGTGCTTGTGGAGGGAGGCAGTGGGCCTTCCTGCCCCTAGCAGTGGATCTATCACCACATACTTAGTGATTAACTCCAAGGTCCTGTGTTCCTCTCCCAGGGCTGAGAGAAAATCAGTGGAGAACTTGCCTTAGGGACATACTTTAAGGGGACACAAGGATCTCAATGATTAAACAATATCTTAATGTAATAGTTAAAAAATAAAAGTTATGCAAAAATTTTTGTGGTGAAGAAAACATAAAAATGTTAAATAAAGACAAGATCAACATCCAAATAGCTTGCCTTGTTATTGGCCTTGCATTCTGGGCCCCTTGCATTCCTCAGAGTGTACCCCCAAATTCATAGCTCCTCGTGTGATTATGGAATCAAAAACTCAGCTTTATTTGGTCATTTATTGCCAAAATTGGACTCTACATCAATGCAATTCAAAGAGCTGGAGATTCACAGTAAATAACCAGATGCTTTTCTTCTCAGGAGTTTAGATTTAAGGGTGGAAACTGGCAATAAATAAATACAGCATAGTATCTGTATTAGACACATTAGAGAAAGGGATGCATTAGACAAAAAAGGGACTAAGGGAGAAATTGCAATCTTACAATGCAAGGAACAAGCGATGGGTCACCTGGGGGAAAGTACAGTATTCCACGCACAGGGGCCACCAGGAGAAATAGCCAGAAGAGTCTTTTTTCAGGACAAGACCATGAAACAAAATAGCTTCCCTGCCAGGGAGGAGGGACTTATGTATGTATGCACCATTGGTCATAAAAATATCAAGCATGAGAGGATCTGACAGGAAGGAGGGAATTTTAATTAGGGGCTAGTAGTGCCAGCATTAGCAATCCATTTTTTAGTAAAACCGAGGTGATGTAGATTTTCGGAAGAAAAGGTGTCTATGTGGAGGTGATAGTACTGACGGAGAAAGTGAGAAAGGACACAAAATAGCACTGAGTCTGGGGAAAACAGTAGCCTTTTCTAACTTCTTTCACTCTTCCTGTCCATATACCATCGGTCATAAAATAATAGTGCAGAATAATAGACTATGGAATCCAGTTTGGATGTCTCAAGCCTTATCAACAAACTAGTTAATGTAAGCAAAGATAGGGCTGTCATGTCAGCATTATTCAGTTGGAAAATGCCAAATTCCAGATATATGGATGATATGGATTTTTACAATGGACATACAGTCATAGCACCTGTTTTCTTTGTAGGGTAAGATCTATAGTATCCTAATGACTAGTCATATTCCTTGATTTCAGTCAAGAAATGCCAATTAATATAATATGTCAAATAAGACTACTATACCCCAATGTTTGTTGTTGAACTCTGCCACATATAAATGTAAATGGACAGGTACTCTCCATCACGTGGTGATAAAACATCCAGCATTTCAGGTAACAGCATCAGTGTACAGCATTGTCAAAGAGTTTGAAGATATTTACAGCTTAAAGAACCCTACATTGTCCACTTCTTGCTGAATACAATGCTGTTATTTGTCTTGGGCAGCTCTCTTTTGACCCAGAAGATGAAAGCACAATGTTAAATTTTTTTCCTTAGGAAAAATTCAGGGATTTGTGCATTGGAAGAGAGACGATTGTAAGCAAAAAGACAAACTTTATAGTGAGAAAGCAAGAAAAGTCTAATAGAGTGGCCAAACCAATACTTTTAGCAATGGCAGATAGCCTTTTCAAAATAGCTTTTCTCCAAAAATTGTTTAGAAATATACCTTTGGATTTAATTCTCAGTTTATATAAATTGCCATCTCACAAAATTCTAAAATCTTATTTCCTCTTACCCATAATTTCTACTATGAAGAAGAAAAAATAAGAACTCTGCCTTCATTCGTCCTGGATTTGTTTACAGTTACCTAAATGTGTCATTTCAACCCCTGGCAGGCACAGCAGAGCTTCAAAACACTCATTTCCCTCGGCTTCACAGGCTTCATGGCAGAAAACATCCATGGTGGGGAAAAAGAAATTGATGTACAGATAAGTGAGGCATATAGAACTCCAATTAGCCATGATTAAAAAAACTACAGCCAGGCATATCATAGGCAAGATTCCAGAAATTCAACACAAGAATAGAGCATTAAAAACTGTTAGGGAAAAGAAGCAAATCAACTATAAAGGAAAGTCCACTGCTCCAAGCTGACTGTTCAGCACAAACTTTCCAGTCAAAAAGAGCATGAAGTATTTCAGGCTTTAAAAGAAAACAACCTAGATTGATGTACCCTTCAAAATCGATGGAGCAGTAAAATACTTCCATGACAAAGAACAAATGTGAAAATTTATGACCACCAAACCAGCATTTCCAAATGTTTTGAAGGACAGTCTAGAAAGAGATAATAAGGACTACAACTCCATGAATCCCAATGGAAGAAACTGATCAGGCAAGACAAACAATTAAATGGGGGTGGCAGACAACAGGAAAATAACATGACAAGGGTAAGTCAATACATATCAGTTACAATCATCAATGTTAATGGTCTCAAGTCACCAATCAAAAGACACAGACTGGCAGAGTGAATCAAGAAGCAGGATCCAACAATATGCTGCACATTAAAAAAAACATTTAATTCAAAAATAAATTCATAGACTGAAAATCAAAGGATGGAAAATAATATTCCATGTGACAGGAACCCAGAAAAAAGCAGGGGTACCTATTCTGTTTACAGACAATATGAACTTTAGGAATGATCAAAAGAGATAAAGAAAGTCACTAAATTATTGTAAAGGCAACAATTCAAGAGGAAGAGATAATAAGTATAAACATATATGCAACAAATACTAGTGCACCCAACTATATAAAACAATTATTAATGGCATGAAAAATCAAATAAACACTAATATGATTGTACTGGGGGAATCTCAATATCGCACTGTCACAAAAAGACAGATAAACTAGACCAAAAAAATCAACAATGAAATATTAGAGCTGAACCAAACTTTTGAACAAATGGACTTAGTAGATGTCTATAGAGTGTTCTGCCCCACAACATCAGAATATACATTCTTCTCAGCTGCACACAGGACATTCTCCAAAATAGACCATGTATTAGTTCAAAGAACATGCTTAAGTAAATGTAAAGGAATCGAAATTATCCCAAGCATATCATCAGAACATAGTGCAATGAAACTGGAAATCAACGGCAAAAGAAACCCTAAGAACTTCATAAATACATGGAAATTAAATAGTACCTCTTGAACAAGCAATGGGTCACAGATGAAATTGAAGAAGAAATTAGACAGTTTGTACAGTTAAATGATAATGACTGTGCAACATACCAGAACTTATGGGGTAAAATGAAAGCAGTCCTTAGAGGGAAACTTATAGCAGTGAATACCCACATCAGAAAAGCAGAGCAAATGCAAATAAATAGCTTAATATTGAACCTCAAACTTCTAGAAAAAGAATGGGCAAAGGCTAAAGCTCATATGAGGGAGGACATTATAAAGACTAGACCAGAAGTTAATGCACTGGAGACTAAGAAAACAGTACAAAGAATCACTGAATCGGACAGTTGGTTCTTCAAACGATTATATAAAATCGACAAACCCTTAGCCAACCTTATCAAAAAAGAGGAAAGAAAAGACTCAAACCTATGCAATTAGGAATGAAAAGGGTGAATTCCCTAGGCTTAAAAAGTATCTCAAAATTCTTTATATTACTAATCGTCTCTGATAGAAAAAGAATGAGTCAGGAGATGCCATTACATTTACATTTGTAAATAAATCTTAAAATCTCAGTGGCTTGATTCCACAAATGCTTGTTTTTTGCTCCAAAGTTCACTGTTTATGAAGAGTACAGTTTACTATTTGTCTATCATTTTGTCTACTCATAATCAGAAGGCAAAGCTTTTAGACAGATGTGAGAAATGGGAGGTGAGGGGTGACTCTCTACACCCAGCAGTCACAGAACAGTCACATGGCCCCCACCCAACCGCATGGCCAGGAAATTCACAGGAGCATACGTGCAGAGCACCACAGCTCTCCAGTCTGCTGTGTAATTTCCATATCGTCTTTGCTCCTTCCACCTTCACACCAAGAGTGCCAATCCCACACCCACTACATTCGGCTTAAAGTCTGGATGTTTGTGTAATGCGCATTAGTTTTTGCCAAGTTTCGATGTGTTTCTTCATGATCCAAAGGCCCATGAAATATGAAACTAGTAATTATCCACCCCACTCCACACAGAGTGGTGGAGTGGATGCACAGGACTACCACAAGCAAGGCTCCGCTCAGGAAAGGGAAGCAACAGAGGCAGGAAGCCTGCCGGACACATTCGAAGACCCCTGTTCTCCGGGATAGGGGAGGCTTCTTCGTTAGCCTGGACTGTCCTCTAGGAGGGGCTTCTCTTACGTGTCATCTTCCGCCACTCCTGAAATGCTTATGAGGAATCATCTCCTTCAGTGCCTGCTTCAGCTTATGGGTGACTGGTGACCAGTGGATGCTATCACTGAAGCCATCAAAGGTTTGTATTCCGACCTCACAAATTTTGAGTTTTGGGGAGTGGTCCATTCCCTGAGTAGTTCAGGCTGGCCTTGAACTTGTGCTCCTCCTGCCTCAACCTCCCAAGTACTGGGACTACAGACATGTCCCACCACGCCTGGTTCTCCATTTGTTTTTTTTGTCTCTATATCTGTTTCTCTCAACTTCATGATAACCATGCTGCCATTTGAGCTTTGGAGAGAAAGATTCCTCCCTTATTCTGATCTGGGTTCAGAGTCATTCTACCCTTTAGTTTACTAGTTGTTTTGTTGCTCAAAACTTTTACTAGTTGTTTGTTGCTCAAAACTTTCTTAAACACTTCTTATGTTTTGGAATCCAGAAGCAATGGACTTTTTAAATCCTATAATGCCTTACATTTATGAACTTAATTTACGTTTATGAAGTGATTAATTTCCTTCTGCATTCACCTCTGTTGTATATCCTGCCAAACACAGCTAAGAGGTGACAACCTCACACTAACATGTTGTATTCAGCTTTTTTTCCTCACAGATACCAGCTCAATAATCATACGGTCCACTTGTAAATTATCTCAGCAAATTTCTCCAATATTTTGCCTTTGTATAAGTGAATCAAAGTTTGCTCAACTCCTAATATTAGCTTCTTCACCACCTACTGGTTGCTCATTAATCCAATGCTACATACTGGTCCTGAGGCTTCAGGGATAGAATAAAAAACAAGAATGAAAGTCTATCTAGTTTCCAGAACAGCACACCTCTGAACTTTCAACAAAGTTAAAAAATATAACTTGCAGCTCATGGAGTATTACAGTGTGTGGCAGGTGGGCCTCTTCCACCATGCAGTCATGCCAGCTTGAATATCTGTCCTCCCAGGCTGTTTGAGGCTGGGAGATGTGAAAGCTGCATAATCACACTGGAAAACTTCAGGCTTGGTGTGGAAGTGGCTTCCATTATTCCAATTCATTCTTCACTCCATTGAATAGCTTTAATCTACCTGTAGGAGAGGTTACGAGGTATCTCGAAATATATGGATTTGGGGATAGAGTAGTCACTGTATCACATATATCCCAAGAATATCAAACCAAAGAATGCCCACAAAAATCTAAAACTTTGGGCAGTTACTTGCTTTATCATTTATTGTTTTTTTCAATTATAGAATAGCTTAAACTTACTTAACATAATAGAATGATAATGAGGATTTAATATCATTTAATATCATGACGCATAAAATCTTAGTATAATACTTGTCATAAAATAGCCTCCCCAAAAAAGGTTTTTGAACTAATAAAGTATTTCTAGTTTGTTTCAGAATATTATATTCTGAATAATATATTCTTATATATATTATATATTCTTACATGTATTATATTCTTATTCAAGACTTAGTATTTTTCATCAAATAATGAAAGGAAGGAATTTCGACCATTCGCAGACAGGGAGGTTTTCTTTCTAAAATTTGCTAATTGAATTCTTAGTGTTAAGATTTTAGGGTTTTTTGTTGTGCTCTTGATATTCCTTAGTGATGTCACTTTCGGAAGTCCTCGATCAAGTTGAAAAACTACTGAAGGATGTGCTAGGAAGAGTTGATACACAAGCTGTAGAGGATCATATTGCCTCTGGGTTGAATTCATCTAAAGAAATACTTCAGACAAGGACTTCAGCACAGGGAGCTAAATTGGGAGCTGATCTCAGGAAGCCCAGTGAATGAGTGGGAAGCAGAAGTCAGAAAAGAAGTAAAGGAAATTAAACACGTCTTGACTGGTTTATTCCTATGGGCAACTGGGAGTTGCCTGGAAACTTCTTGGGCCTACAGATAAGTGAGGCATATAGAACTCCAGTTAGCCATAACCAAAATAAATCTACACTGAGATATATAATAATCAAGATTCCTGAAATTAAGCACAAGAACAGAATATTAAAAGCTGTTAGAATGGATGCAACTTGGGACCATACTCATAAGTGAAATAAATCAAACTCACATGTGTAAATACCATATTGCCTCCCTGGTGTAAGAAACTGAAAAAGTATATATAATCCAAAATCTACAATAAATATTGTGTAAGGATAAGAAACTGCTCTAAGAGGAAAAGTAACTTGGACAATGGAAAAGAGGAAGGAAGGAAAAAGGAAAAAGACATAAATTTGTATATCTGTAAGACAGTTAAAATGACTATACTACTAATTGTATTAGTTCTTGGAAAAGAACAGTTAATATTCATATGATTAGATCAATTTTACATGTCTGTATCTGGTAATCTAAGCAGCCTTTTTGAAGGTAACAATATAGAATATCACAGCCATTATTAAGTTCCTATCATCTTGTTTTGTAAACCTACGTTGTCATTGTTTTGGGTTTGTTGTTGTTTGTTTTTCTCTTTTGCTTTTTGCTTTTCTTTTCTGTGTTTTTTTCCTCATATTAAAAAAATTAAAAAAAAATAAAAGCTGTTGGAGGGAAAAAAAAAGCTGTTAGAGAAAATAAACAGATCTCTTATAAGGGAAACCCAACAGAATCATGGCAGATTTCTCAACAGAAACCCTCAAGTCAAGAACAGTTTGTAGTGAAGTATTTCAAGTTCTGAAAGGAAACAATGTCCAAAACAGGTGAATGCATCCTGTAAAACTATCTTTCAAAATTAATAAAGAAATACAATACTTCCATGACAAAGACTAACTGAGGAAATTCACCATGACTACCAAACCAACACTACAAAAGGCACTGAAAAATATTCTACACAGAGATTTGAAAAAAAAAAAAAGACCACAATACTAAGGACAACAACAAAAAGAAACCACCAGGCAGGGCAATCAATTAAGCAGAAGGGAAAAGCAGGGAACCACCAGCTGGAAAATAACATGACAGAGATAATCCAATATGTATCAGTTATAACCATCAGTGTAAATGACCTCAATTCACTAATCAAAAGAAATAGACTAAAATAATAGATCAAGAAACAAGATCCAAAAATCTACTGTATAGAAGAAACACATTTAATTCAAAAAGAAATTCATAGACTAAAAGTCAAAGGATAGGAAACAATATACCATGCAACAGGAACCCAGAAAAGGCAGGGGTAGTTATTTTGTTTTCATACAATGTGAAATTCAAATCAAGAACGATTAAAAGAGATAAAGAGGTCACTACATACTTGTTAGGGGAAAAATCCAAGATAACAATCATAACTATTTATGCACCAAATATGGGAGCATCCAAATATAAAAGACAAATAATAGTAGATACGAAAAATCAACTGACCAATAACACAAATGTAATGGGAAACCTTAATGCCCCACTATTACAAATAGATCAACCAGACAAAAACTCAGCAAAGAAATACCAGAACTGAACCAACAGAGTGTTCCATCCAACATCAGAATATACATTCTTCTCAGCTTTGCATGGAACATTCCTTAAATAGACCATACACTAGCCCACAAAAGATGCTTAAGTAAAAGCAAAGGAATTGAAATTGTCCTATGCATATTATCTGACCATAGTGCAATGAAACTGGAAATTAATAGCAAAAGAAATTGCAAAAACTCCATAAACACATGGAAATTAAATAACATCCTCCTAAACAATCAATGGGTCACAGAGGAAATAAAGGAAAAAATTAAACAATATCTAAAACTAAATGAAAATGCAGATACAACATACCAGAACTTATGGGACACAATAAAAGCAGTCCTAAGAGGTAAATTTATAGTGGCAAATTCTCACGTCAGGAAAACAGAACAAGCACAAATAAATAACTTAAGGTTATGCTTCAAGCTTCTAGAAAAAGAAGAGCAAGACAAACTCAAAGCCCATACAAAGGAGGAAATTATAAAGATCAAGACTGATGCAATGGAGACCAAGAAAACAATACAAAGAATTAATGAACCTAAGAATTGGTTCTTTGAAAGAATAAAATTAATAAATCCTTAGACAATCTTATCAAAAAAGGAAAAGGCTAAAATTCATGCACTGAGGAATGAAAAGGGTAAAATCTCTTTAGTTCCTGTGAAAATTCAAAAGATCATAAATACCTACTTTGAAAACCTTTACTCTCATAGGATGGAAAATGCAAAAAATGGATAAATTCCTAGATACGCATGAATGGCCAAAACTGAACCAAGATGTTATAAAAATTCTAAATAAACTCACAGAATGGGAAAATAATTTAGTCAATTATTCCTCAGACAAAGGCCCTTTATCTAGAACATATAAAGAAGTAAAAAAAAAAAAAAATCGGACCCTCCAAATTCAAAGACCCAAACCAAAAATGGACATCTGAGATGAACACACAGTTCTCAGGTGAAGAAATAAAAATGGCAAATAAACATGATAAAAAGTTCAGCATCATTGGTCATTTGAGAGACGCAAATTAAAACAACACTGAGATTCCATCTCACTCCAGAAAGAATGGCTGCCATCAAGAAATCAAACAAATGCTGGTGAGACTGTGAGGAAAAAGGAGCCTTTCTCCACTATTGGTGAGAGTGTAGACTGGTGCAACCACTATGGAAACCAGTGTAGAAATTCTTCAAAAAGCTAGGATTAGAGGTTCTATTCAATCCAGCTATTCCTCTTCTGGATATCTTCTCAAAAAAATTAAAAACATCATACCACAGCAATACATATGCACCCATGATTACTGCACCACAATAGCTAAACCTTGGAAACAACCAAGGAATAGATATAAAGAATGTGATATTTTTATGCAATGGGGCACTACTCAACCATAAAGAAGGATAAACTTGAGACCTTCATAGGTGAATGGATGCAACTTGAAATCATACTCATAAGAAAAATAAAACAGATTCATATGTGCAAACATCATATTGTCTCGTTGGTATGAGAAATTGAAAGAATAAATAAGATCTAAAATATACAATAGATATTTTGACATGGGAAGAAGTTATTCAAAAGGAAAAAGGAACTAGCGTGGGAGAAGGGGAAAGGACAGAAGGGGAAAGGACAGAAGGGAAAAGGGAAAAATGCACGAGTCAGTTATACTATTAGTGTCTCTTAGCTCACTGAGAAGGAAGGTTTGTGCTAATATCAATTGGAGAAATTTTAATGCCCATAACTTGTATTCTAAATAACTGTTTTAAAGATAACAAGATGCAACAATAAATAAAGATAACAATATGCAATGTATTAACTACTGCTATTCTCCTATTACTTTGTTATGACATTTTGTTTTATCTTTTTTCCATAAAATAAATTTTTTTAGAAAAAGGATTGTAATGCTGGGATGAAGGGTGTCTCACCCCACATGTGGGTTCTACCACCCAGCAGGTGGACAGCCTGGATGGGATATACAAGGACAGAAAGAAGGCTGCCTCTGCTTCCCTGCCACTCCCTTTGGCCTGCCCTGCCACACCATGAGCAGCGATGTCCCTCCACTATGCCACCCTGCCCCAGAGCCAGACAAGTATGGGCTGACACCTCTACAAACTGAGCTAAAATAAACCCTTCCTGCTTCAGCTTGGGTGTTGGGTATTTTGTCTCTGCGGCAAGGAAAATAAGACAGATGCCCTCGGGATACCTGGGAACCCTCTGTGGTGACCTCTAGACTGGCCTGGAGAGATTGTGAGGTCAGCAGCATAGAAGCTGTGTTTAAAACAATTCTCCTTGAAACCTCTGATTCACTGGGCTCCAGTATTCATAATTTCTTATAAGCATCTCTTTTTTACTTCTGCCAACATTTGAATGTTCCTTAAAATGTGAAGATTATGATTTCTGACAAGCAGTGAAAAGGAAATTTTTGCTTTCCTTCCAGCCCCTTGTGTTAGCTCTGTGGACTGGGTGCCATCGTTCATCTCCTTCTTGATCTGTGGTTTTCAAGTGCTAAATTTTCCTTCTTCGACAGAAGGGGATCAAAGGGCTCCAGCCTGCAAAGCTAGTATGTTCACGAAGAATGCAAAGAGCTGTTCCCTGAAGACAAAGAGGTAGCTGCTCTCCGCAGAAGGCAGAGCGATGATCCTAAATCTGATAAAGAGTGGGAGGATGGAGGCAGCTGAGCCACAAAAGCCAAAGCAGGAAGATTCAAGCATCTGCAGTGTGGATGCACCCAGAATTCAAATATCAGGGAGAGAGGAGGTGAGCAGCTGCTGGCTGAAGGTGAGTGGGAAAATACGGTTACACAGAAACGCTTGCTGCCTTCGATTCTGTCCCAAGACTCAGTGAGACAGTTGTGCAAGGCCAAGCCCTGAAGGCCCCAAATCCAGACAGGACAGAGAGTACGAGTTCTAGCTTTTTACATGTTCCCTGCACACCCCCGTCTCATCTTTCCTTCCAGCTTTTTTATTCTATTTTTAACTAGTTTTGTTTGTTTAGTTTTTTCCCTGGCTTAAAATGTTCCTTTGGGTTAGAGTTCCCTTTTTACTCTGAATTAAAAAGTTATACTCTTCGTAACTCAGACAACAACATTTTGGCAGGAAGTTAGCAGAAACATATGGGCCTCAGCATTTTGATGCCCAGATTGGCTTCTGCCAAAACATTTCTTTGCTGTCACACAGATAGCGGCAATGTTTGGGGCTGTTGGGGGATCATCCCACACGGCTCAGGCTAGGGAACGCAGTTGCCTAGTGGCCTTGTGCGGCCGGAGGACTCCTTGCCAAGTGTGAGAGTTTCCGGAAGTGGGAGAGAGGGCAGGCGGGCAGTGTCTGCTTCCTCACGCTGCTCAAGTGCCAGGTAATGTCCCTTAACTTTGACAGTTGGCAGGCAGTGACAGGAGTAGTGGGGAAAGGAAGGGGAAGGTACTGGTGTGAAACCCAATCAGAAAACAGAAGAAACAGAAGCCACTCTCCTCTTAAGAAGAGGTGATGAAGCACAAGGGGTTGGCTGGACAGGTCGTGGAAGAACAGAAGAGAGCAGGGGGGAGGCAGTTCCTGGAGCTCAGTGGACGTAGGAGATATGATGGGCCTCTCCAGCAGATATAGAGCCAGAAAAAAGACTCTCCAATGCCTCCTGGTAGACACACTGGCTTCCCTGCTTCCATGCTCTCCTCTTCTTCCTGTCCCTTCACTCAATAACTCAAAGGCAGCAGCCATAGGAGCCTGGGACACTAGCCTGCAGTTCAGAACTGAGCAAGGGAAGGGCTGGGTGGACCGAACACAGAGCCCAGACAACCTGCCTGCGGTGGGAGGAACTGGCAGCTGCAGTGGAACAAGCCTTCCAACCCTGCAATTTAAAGTAGAAATATCCAAGTCCCTGGCTGTTTTTCTGGACCTAATTCAATGCATGGAGTGTTGGCAAAGGAATGAAAGTTTACTGAACTATGATGGCACTTACTTCAGGAGATCATCATTGTATGCTGATATTCCAGGAACTTTCCAATTAGCACAGGAGAAGTGGAGGCAAATGAAGTTAAAGATTTGTCTGAGGAAGTGGTAGAACAGTGTTCCCTCCCTCGCCTCCCACAACCCCAACCCCATCCTACCTCCTCCTCTGGTTCTGTGCTTTGTGGTCTCTGCTCCTCACCCACCATCATCTGTGGGGTCTGGGTTCCTCCGTCACTTAGAAGTCCCTTCTGAGAATCTCCTTGAGAAGTTTCTTCTAGGTATCCTAGCCCAGAATCATGACTCTTGGCTCCCCTGTTTCTCCACCACTTGTTGTTTATAGATTCCTGGTTCTTTCCCTCTTTGTAGCAGAGGTGTATCACTGTGGGGTGGGAGAGGGGGGATGTTCAGTTCTTCCATTTGCTAATTATAAAGCTGCCTATTTTCCCTTTGAATTCATGCCAAGTATTTCTGCTGGATATGTACTTCAGTTACAACCCTAGAATTATACATTAATAACCATGCAGCCATCCCAAACCCTTGGTGTACTGATCTTGCTGCTGCTTCACTTCTAGGCAAGAGGGACCACAAAGACCAGCTACTGTAATGTTAAGGTGGCAAGCAGAGCCAGTGGGTGGCAAAGGACAGCTGTTTGGACAGAAGCTGCTTAACATCTTCAGCATTCAGCTCGTGGAGCTCCCAGCTGAAATAAACTGGATCTGTGGATTTCAAGGGATAGAACACTCAGGGTCACTAAGAAAGTAGTTTAGCGCCAAGAAGGGTCCTCATTGGGTCTCTCATTACACTGGTGCCACTCAGACTAGAGGTCAGAGATGCCAAGGTCAAAGTCTGCTTGCCCCGAAGGAGTCTACCACGTCACAGGGGAAGGTGGAAGTAAACACAGTGGGGATTTGGGGGACAAAAGGAAGCATCTCAATTCTCTGGAAGAAGGAAGGGCACATAAGAAGTTTCTTAAGTGAGGGAGACATAGACCAGTCAAGGAAATGCAAGCAGAAGTCAGGAGATAAAGCACAAAAGAAATGGAGTCTGCCTTCCGAAAGGTTTCATATATGATAAGGTATGCTTTCTTTTTCCCAAAGCCAGTGCAATGTGCCTCAAATGTTTTAAGTAGAGGAAGCACATTAACAAATGTGACTTTAGAGAAGTTATGTTAGCAATAAGCTAGATGATGGATTGAAAGGAATCAGCTGAACGCAGGAGAGAGGGTAAGGCGGTGCTTCAAGAAACAGGCAAGAAACAAGAAAGACCTGGTATGATATAGATGTGGATAGACGAGATTAAGGGCTAAAAGTCAGAGTGGGGGAGAGGCTTATGTCCAATTTTCAGACTTAAGGACTTCAGGTATTTTAGATTTCTAAACAAAAACAACACAGTTTTAGGCAGGTTGGGTTTGAGTGGCTGCAGCATAATGCAGATCTTATTAGACAATTAGGGGAAAATACTTGAATTGGTAATGAATATTTGGAGAATCATTAGTACTGGGTTGGGTCACTGGAGTGGAGAAATGTCATTATCCAAGGAAGACATTGGTCACAAGGAGAATGAGGCTAAAACTCTCAGGAATTCCAACACTTAAAGAGATGAGAGGAAAGAACTTGAAAGAAAGAGCCAGAGGGAAAAGAGGAAACTTTCGGAGTCCTGGGAGTCAGGAGAAAGGGTCTTTCAGGTCCTAGTGAAGGTATGTATCACTGAAATGCTGATGTTAGAAAAGGACTAAAGTGTTTCCACTGATTATGGTAAATAAGAAGTCATTGGTGAATTTGTTTGTTTGTTTGTTTACTGCATGCATGCGAATTGGGCTGCTGACCTTGATCAAGTAATTTAATAATAATCTCTACTTCAGTTACTTTCATGAAAGTTAAATGAAATCTCTTCCAATCAGACAGGTCCTCTCTGGAATTTATTTTCTTTAAACTTCCTTGCAACTATAGTGCTCTAATACATTTTCAAAATATAAGATCTTAGGGGAAAGATAGTCTTTTCAGACATTCATATTTTTAAAAAAATCTAAGGGTATACTTTAGTGATGTATGTCTACAGTATACAAAGCCCTAGGTTTGATTCCTTGCACTGAAAAAAAAAATAGTGTAGATAATATGCTCTTCACAAGAATTAACTCAAAATAGATCACAGACTTACCTGTAAATCAAAGACCTATAAAACTAGAAATTTGCATTTAAGAAAATCTAACTGACCAGGGTATGGAGATAACATTTTAGATACAACACCGATGACATGATCCATGTAAAAGAACAATTGATAATCTGGTGTTCATTAAATTACAATTCTGCTTCACAGATTCAGAGAATATATTTGCAAGACATATCTAGAGGGTTTTATGAGTCTCTTTTATAAAAGGACTAATATCATTCATGAGGGCTTCACCTATCAAACACATATCAAAGACTTTTCCTCTTGATACCATGACAATGGACATTTGGTTTTAACTGAAGAACTACAGAGTAACATATTCAATCTACAGCAATAAGAAAACAAACAGTTTCATTTTAAAATGGATAAAAGACCTGAAAAGATACCTCACCAAGGAAGATATACAGATGGCAAACAAGTGTATGAAAAGATGCTCAACTTCATATAAGAAAATTGTAAATTAAAATGAGATAACACTATAACCTATTTACACGGCCCAAATTCAAAACATCAAATGTGAGAGAGGATGAGGAGAAAGAGGAACTCTCATTCATTGCTGTTGAGAATACAAAACAATACAGCACTTTGAAAGACAGTTTGACAATTTCTTACAAAACTTAGCATAACTTTACCATTTAATCCAGAAATCACACTCCTTGATATTTACCCAAATGAGACTAAACATATGTCCATAGAACATTTGCACATGGTGTTTGTAACAGCTTTATTTATGATTGTCCGAACTTGGAAACAACCAAGATGTCCCTCAGTAGGTCACTGGCTAAATAAACTGGCATGTCCAGACAAGATGATTTTATCTGATACAAAAAAAAAAAAAGTTATCAAACCACCAAGGAACATTGAGGAGTTTTAAATGCACATTGCAAAGTAAAGAAAGCCAATTTGACAAGGCATGCTACCGTATGTGGCTCCTATTGTGTGTCATTTGGGTGGAGGGACCCAAAATTTTGAGGTTAATAAGAAGAGCATTGGGAAAAGAGAGGAAGAAATAGACTTTCTTGTCAGACACAATACCCAATGCTCATAATTTAAAGAAGGAAATTTTTATTTTGGCTCAGTTTGTAGAGATTTCAATCCAGAGTGGGCCAGTTCCCAGGTAGAGGGACATGGCAGAGGGACTTGCTTATCACGTGACAGCAGGAAGCAGAGAGGGATCAAGGGAGGGGGGGATTAGACCCTTCCAGGCTACACAGAGTGGCCTGTCTCCTCCTACCAGGCTTCACCTCCAACATCACACCCAGCTATAAACCCAGCACTGAACTAACCCAGTCATGAGTATCATGCTCCAACCATGTCCCAAAGCCCCACCTATGAGCACATAAGCCTTTGGAGGGGCATCTAGATATAATCCATAACCTTCTGCCCCTGGCCCCCAAGATTCATTCCTTTATATAAAATGCATTTAGTCCATTGTTAAGTATTGACAAAATGCTAACAGTCTCAGCATTGCTGAAAACTCCAAGTCCAAAGACTCCTTTAGGATTTAAGGCAAACTCTTAGTGAAGCCCTGAAAAAATGAAAAGAAAGTGAAACACTTCTAAATGTACAATGATACAGGATAAACATTCCCACTCCAAATGGGAGAAATAAGGATAAACATTCCCACTCCAAATGGGAGAAATAAGAGAACAGAAGGGAATGGGACTAAAGCAAGACCAAAATCCAGCAGAGCAAACGTTAAGTCCCATAGTTCTGTGTCTAGAACTTGGAATAAGAACCTGCGGCCTGGTGGCAGGTTGATTATATTGGACTGAATCCATCATGGACAGGGCAGTTCTTTGTCTTTACTGGCATAGACGCTTACTCAGGGTATGAATTTGCCTCCCTTGCATGTAATGACCCTGCCAAAATACCACCCACAGATTTACAGTACAGCATTGCTTCTGGCCAAGGAACACATTTCACAGCCAAGGAAGTGAGGCAATGGGCCTATGTACATGGAATTCACTGGTTTTTACCATGTTCCTTACCAGTCAGAGGCAGCTGGATTTTAGAAAGGTGGAGTGGCCTTTTGAAGATACAGTTATAGAGCCAAGTAGGTGAAAATACCTGGCAGGGATTGGACAAGGTTCTTCAGAAAGAGCTATATGCCTTAAATCAACATTCACTATATATGGATGTCTCCCCTGGCCAGGATTCACAGGTTCAGGTATCAAGAGGTGCAGGTTAGACTGGTACCACTCAACATCACCCCTAGTGATCCACTAGCAAAATGTCTGCTTTCCGTTTCTGCAGCCTTATGCTCTGCTGCTTAGTTCCAGAGGGGGGAATCCTTGTTCCAGGAAGCACAACACTTATTCCATTAAAATGGAAGCTAAGCCTTAAGCCTAGTCATTTTGGACACCTCATTCCTCTGAGTAAACAAGCCAAAAAGGGAGTTATGTTGTTGGCAGAAGTGACTGCACCATGTAAGGCAAATCTGGATTCTACCCAACAATGGAGGAATGGAAGATTATAACTGGGGTGCAGGAGATCCCTTAGAACACCTCCTAGCATTACCATACCCTATGACTAAGATCAGTGGGAAACTAAAATGACCCAGTCCCATCAAGATGACAAATCCCTAGAACCTTCAGGAATGAAATATGGTCACCTTACTAGGAAAAGAACTGAGAGATCTGCTGAGGAGCTGGCTGAAGGCCAAGGGAATACAGAATGGGGAGCAGAAGAAGGTAGTTCTAAATATCAGCTATGACTCCATGACCAGTTACGGAAACAAGGATTGTAATTGTAATTGTTTGCTTCTATTTTGTTGATATGCTTCATTTGTAACATAATGTTGATAGACTTAATATTGGTTCTTAAGTATGGTTAAGCCTATGTTAGTTATAATGTTTAAGTTGTGAAATGCTAGGAAGTATCACCCCAAGAAAAATTTGCCTTCTATTTTGAGGGGAGAATTACAGTGTTTTCATTTGTATGTAAATAGTTGTACCACGTTCAGTCTAATTATGAACTTGATATTATATCAGGAGACTAAATATGGTTTAAGGAAATGTGTCTGGTTGTCAAGTTGACAAGGAGTGGATTGTGATAGTTAATTGTGGTGTCAGTTTGAGTAAGAAATGCTGAGCTGGCTTGGCATAATTCTAGGTACATCTAGGTTCATAGACTTACTGAAGAGAGAAGACCCGCCCTGGGTGTGGGTGGTGCTAACCTAGGCTTGTGTTCTGGATAGAATAAAAAGAGAAAGAAAAGGGAATTCTCATTTCTGTTTCTTCAGAGGCACTTCAGTCTTCACCATCACCTTTGGACATCCATCTCAAGGTTTCCAGCACAGACTCTTTGACTTCCTGATTCAAACTTCCACACATCTCTGCAGTGAGCTCCAGGCCTTCAACTTGTGATTGGATCCTTCAGATCTCCAGCACATAGATGGCCCTTTTGTGTTCTTCCACACCTGAATGTGCAGGCAGTCATTGTAAGCCTACCTCATAACTTTAGGGTAATGAAACTATTGTGTCTGATTCTACAGTGGTGGGTACACGCCATTATACATTTGTCAACATCTGTGGAATATAAAACATGAAGAGTGAACGCTAATATAAACATGGACTATGGTTGATAACAATGTTTCAATGTAGGCTCACCAATCATAACAAATGTGTCTATGTTAGTCAGCTTTCTATCACTGTAACAAATTATCCAAGTAAATCAACTTAAGAAGGAATATTTATTTTGGCTCACTGTTCCTGATGTATAAGTGCATGAATACTTTCCACATGCCCTACTGCCTTTAGGTGGAGAAGGTGTAACAGAAGATACTGCTCATATCAAGACAGCTGGGAAATAAAGAGGTAGTGGAAGGGGCCAGGGTTCCAGTGTCCCCTTCAAGGACACACTCAGTGACCTAATTTCCTTCCACTAAGGCTCCACCACTGCCTGATAGCATTACAAGCTGGCAGTGGAAACCTCAGCAGCATATACCCATTTGGGGATATGTTCTAAGCTCTTTGTTGATGTCTGAGAAAGCTGGTATGTTGAGTGGACTCAACACTACTTTCTCCAAAGTTTGGGAATGGAAACACTTTACGGGTTGATAAATCTGACAGATCTGAACTGTGAACAAGGCAATGATTATTCCCATCTCTATTTTTATTCAGCATTGTATCTGAGATTCTAGACAGTGTGACAAAGTGAGAAAAAGGAGTAAATATTGATTGAAAAAATGTAGAACTGTCTTTGTGTAAGATTGTGTACAAAATTGAAAGGAATGTAAAGTCTATTAAAAAACAATTTATTAAATCTACCAAACTAATGTATACATCAATATAATCCTAGTCAAAACTCCAAGGTTAATTTATATAAATTGACAATACTATTTTTAAATTTATATGGATATGGAGAAGACTTAGACTCATCAAAACAATTATGAAGATGAGGAAATTTGTATAGTATATTTATATCATCATGTTTTAAGACTTTATCAAGTTACTCAACTCAATGTGATGTTTAGCTATAAAATAGAATGGAAAAGTTTAGAAAAAGACCCACTGTGTTCAATCAATTTTCAACAATGAACCCCATGCATTTCAGTGAAAAAAAGGAAAGCCTTTTCAATAAACAATGGTGAAGCAGAAGGATATTCCTAAAAGGACAAAGTAAACTTTGACCACTAACTCATACATATAAATTAATTTAGGTCTAATCATAGACTAAATGAAGTGACACAAAATCTGTAGTTGCTTGAGAAAGCATAGTAGAATATAAGTGGCCTTGTGAAGGAAGGTTTCTTGAGGAGAATGTAAGGTGTACAACTACAAAAAATTATAATTAAGGGCTGGGGATTTAGCTCAATGGCAAAAGCACCTGCCTGGCAAGTGCAAGGTCATGAGTTCGATCCCCAGTACCACAAAAAAAAAAAAAAAAATTATAATTGTACTTCATCAAAATTTAAAACTTCTCATCAAAAAGACATGTTTAAGAAAGTAAAAGTGAAAGCCTTGGGCTATGATATAATATTTGAAATGCATTATATCTGATAAAGCATTAATATCCAGAATATATAATAAACTACAAACCAATAAGAAAAAGGAAAATATCCCAACACAACAGACAAATATTTTAGCAGACACTTCATAAGATAAGATACCCAAGTAGTGAATAGTATATAAAAAGGCACTGACCATTCTCAATCATCATGAAGCTGAACATTAAAGCTACGGTGCGAGACAATTACATACCTGCATGAATAGTCAAATATTAAAATGATTGATAAAATGAAGTACATACTGAGAAAGATGTTAAGCTAGCGAAACTCTCACAGATTGCCAGTGAAAATACAAAACCAGTTGGAAAACTGGCAGTTCTCAATAAAGTTAAACATATGCTCACCTTATGATGAGCAGCTCTTTTCCTTGCTATACACCCGAAATAAATGAGAGCACATGTCCACAAATCAGTGTGCTGAAGAATGTTTGTAAAAGCATTATTGATGGTATCCCCACACTGAAAATAGTCTAAAAGCAATAGGAGTACAGATGAACATAGTTTGATGTATACATACAGTGAAATAATGTCATAATAAAAAATTAAAATTACTGACACAAAATACCTACATAAGTCTCAAAACATCATGTTGAGCAAGCTAAAATAAACAAAATTAATATACACTATTATTCCATTTAGATAAAGTAAAAAACAGGACAAGTTAATTTACAGTGATAGATGTCACAACAATTGTTACCTCTGGGGGCAGTTATTGACTGAGATAGGCATAAGAAATATTTCCATGAAATAAAGGAATGCTCTTGATATGGGTGATATCTTCATCTGAGTCATGGTAGATTTAGTTCTCTCTCTCCTCTCTCTCTCTCTCTCTCTCTCTCTCTCTCCTTCCAACTTTCCAATTTATACATGTATATACATGCCATTTAGAATTCCATAAATGTGTATAATCCTTTGGCTTTTATGTGTCAGTTACAATACATTTATGAAAATTAATTCACCCAGTTGCATAGATTTATACATTGTACTACATGAAAATTTAAACAAATAATTCTAAGAGGACTATCCCCTTTTTAATGATGGAAGGTTCAAGTTACAATAACTTTCCTTTTATATTGGACCGAATGTTCTAGCAAGTACCAGACAACTAGATCCCTAAAACATCAGCAATACGAGGAATCCTTGGTCTTCATAAAATGTCTTTCTCACCCTGTTGGGCACATATGTTTCAAGGTGTTCAGAATAATTGATATTTCCTATTCATCAGGTCTAGTTAGCATATAATTAATGTGTTAGACTAACATGATTATGTTAGTTTTCTTTTCACTGAGCCATAATGACTGACATCCTCAACAGAAAAGAGAAGGGGTTTCATTTGCCTCATGGTTCAGGGGATTCAGTACATGGTGAGCTGGCTCTAAAGCAGGAGCGTCATGGCAGAAAGGTGTTGTTGAACAAAGCTGCTTAGTTCCTGTTGGAGCAGGGGTAGAAACAGCGCCAGAGAGGAAGGGGCAAAGAACCAGACATAGTATGCAAGGTCATACCTCCATGACCACAGAGACACAACCAGGAGTGTTCTCCACCAATTCCCTGGACAGATCCCAAAGCCAATCGAGTGAACACTCCTCTCTAACTTCCTCATTGACGTTCTTTGGTATATAGAAGAGTAGCAGAGTCCTGGAGCATATCTGTAAATGAACAGGTACTGCTGTCACTCCCGGTTGAATCCTCATTTTGACTCTCTTTGATCCTCCTTTATGACAGGAATTGGAAGTAATGCATCCACCAGATCAAAAGTAGTATTCCAACTGCCAAGTGCTGCTTGATCTGTTTCAGCAAAGGTACCTGCCACATCAGGTACAACAGCTGCACCTGGGTCTCCTGCTTGACTTCTTTCATGGTCATTTACTCTCCTCTGCCATGAGCCATCTGATTTTTCAGGGACCAGTCCAGTGAATTGAAGGGAAATAGGGTGTAGCATTCAGCAGCATTTAAATTTTTGAGAGTGACTCATCTCTGCCATTCATCTGGGATGTGGCCACACTTTAGTTTTAATTGCTTCCAAGAATTAAAGGTAGCAGTACAGGCTCAAGAGTGTCCTCTATTCATTGTAGATTGCTCCTGTAGCAAGTTACCACAAATTTAAAATTTAAGACAGACAATAAAAATAATCTGACCTTTTTGAAGGTCAGAAGTCCCAAACAGGCCTTGCTGAGACAAAGAATCAAGATGCTGGCAGAGGTCGTCTCATTTTGGCAGAGGTCTGCTCATTTTGAGGTCTTCATAAGAGTTTGTTTCCTGGATGTTTGCCAGCTTCTAGAAGCTATTGCTTTCCTTTGTTAGGATTCCTTCTTCTGATGTCCAAGCCAGCATCTCCATCAGTCAATTATCTCTCTGACTGGCTTCTTCTCCAACCTCCCTCTTCAATTTTTAAGCCAACTTGCAATGACATTCAGTACTTAGATAACGCAGAAAAGTCTTTTCAGTTCAAGGTTAGCTGATCAGTAACTTTATTTCCATCCACAACCTCAGCAACCCCATAATGTAATCTAACACTGCGGGGAGTAGGACCCGGACGTCTTTGGAGGGTTTTTTTTCTGCCAACCACACTTCTATCATTTTCCTTTATCATAACAAATCAAGCAATAAGCATGAGAGTCTGTCAGCTTCTAGGTAACTGCATCATGATGAAAATCAGTGAGGCCACAGATCCATTATATCCACTGAGAGATGGACCTAGGGTGGAATCCACTTGTTTTATGGCCTCCAAGTCCTCCATCAGCAGTTTGGTTTTCTTTGTTTACTGGTATTACCTGTAATCCAGTACCCAATAGCCCTTGAAAGATCTGCTCTCTCAGCTGTACAGTTATCTGTAAATGACCCTCCATCTTATTGGATTGATATGAGAAAATATGAATATTAAGTATTTGGTACAAGTGCGAGGTTGTGAGTTCGATCCCCGGTACCAAAAAAAAAAAAACAAAACAGGGCCGGGGATTTAGCTCAGTGGCTTAAGCGCCTGCCTGGCAAGTATTTTGTACCATGGTGTATTTCCTCCAAAGCAAACAGCCTTTGCTTCAGTGAGGGCCTGAGAACAGTGTGAGAGACCGTGATTTTCCAATATGGCATTTGACACCAGCTTTTTGCTTACCGCAACTGGTCATCTGTGATTGTGTAAGTCAAACAATGCCATCATCACCTTCCCAACCTAAGAAGAGAACAGAAATATCAAGTTCTACTACACATCTTCCCAGATTTCTACAGGCCAAAGTTTGCTTACTGTCATTCCAGCTCTGCCAACAGTTATGGAAATTGCATCCACCTCTGATGGGTAAATTCTGCCACCTGGCCTCTTGCATGCCAGAAGCTTTCCATCTCCATTGACTCTAAATAGCCCAGGCTTACAACAGCCTCCCACTTCCCCCCATAACCCGCAAATGACAAGAACCATTGGCTTTCTTCATTTTTTACTGCTTTAGTGAAGGGATATCCTCTGGGTGCTCATAGAGAGCATAGATGCCAAGTTTTTGATGTGATATAATAAATGCATTCAGAATGTCCACATCTCTGATCCTTTTGACCCTTTGTTTAATACACTGCCAAAACAGCTCTGGCATCTCCACTTCATTTACTATAGGCCTCCAGAAAAAGATAGGCTTGAGAATTAAGATGCCATTCCTGCAATATATTAGGCTTGGCTCCAGAAGTCCTTGCCAGGATTTTAAATCTTGCCCGCACTCATCAATATTCCTCACTATCCAACCTTATTCTTTCCAAGCAGACTCAAATTACATTCCCTGGTTTATTGGCCTCAAACATATTTGCAGGTATATGAACTCTTGGTGCATAATTCCTTTTCTTTCCACGATATAGATAATGTATCCTACAATCCCCTGCTAAGAATTAGGTCTAGTTCTTTTAATAGACCAGGGATCAGGAAACTAAAACCCATCTAAATCTTGTAAAACTAAGAAACACAGTCAGATTCATTCAGTTTATATATTGCTCATGGCTGTTTCCATGCTACACTGGCAGAACTGAGCTATGGCAATAGGAACCATTTTCTGGAAAGACTAAAACATTTGACAAGTTTGCCAATGCCAAGTCTGGGTTAGCATTGGACTATAGAACTTCCTGCAATGATAGAGATATTCTATGAGCTGCATTGTCCAATCGGATAGTCATCAGCCACATGTGGCTACTGAATACTTTAAATCTGGCAGTGTCACTAAGAAAACAAATTTTTCCTTTTATTTCACTGTACTCAATATTCAATCACAGGTAGCTAAAAGGTATTGAATTGGACAACATATTTGAAACAATGAAAGGAATAAAAAAAAAGTAGAGATCTTAGTGAAAACACAAATCATCACAAAGGCAGCCATCTCAGGGAGGGATTTTTCATGGTCTCTGGAAAATGGGAAGTTGCTCCCCATTAATCAATAGGAGAGAACCAGCCCAGCTGTCCACAGGGTTCAGAGGAGCCTCTGCACTTTGACAACGCTCAGGCACATTGATTCTAATTTTAGTGTAGAAAACCTTGGAGTTGTGAGGTTAATGTCGTGCTTCTACCAGCCTTCCATTTAAATCCTGGGGCTGGTTTTTAGCAGTCTTCTGGATGTGGGAGATGAGAGTCTCTTTCAACCCTACTGCTGAAGCTTCTAGTTTTCAGGCCTTACCCCGAGTCCATAGATGACTGACCTGGCTCTTTATTTTCTTCCTTCCTACAGACAGTAATAACAGCCCAACAACAGCTCCATTTTCCGGATTACTCTGGCCCCATATCTTTCAGGCACAAGAGCTACTGCGTAAGCCAGTATCTCCCGTTCCACACGTTCTTCACCTCAATCTAAACCCAGTGTCACTCATTTCTTAGTGAACTCTAAGAAAGGCTATTACTCCATGCCAGAGGCAGTCACCACCCCCACACCCCAGCGATGAAGTCAAACCTATATCTCCTATCAGCACCCTAGGCTGAGTCTATGCTGCCGATAGCCACTGTTGGATCAACTTTCTTGGGCTGAATTCCACCAGAAGCTGACTGTGAGGCACAGTTGAGTGCCTCTGGTTTGCTGGGAGATGATTCCAGGGGAGAGAAGTAAACGGATGGCAAGGCAAAACAGCAAAAGGTGATAGCATAGAAGGAATTAAGATAGATGGGAAGGAGGCAAGGAAAAATCTTCATTAAAAAAATTGTGTTTTTAAGAGAGCTGCAACTTCCAAGGCACAGTTACCCACGGCTATCCAAATCAGCATTCCTTTCATTAACTTATGCTTCTTTCCCATCACACCCAAAATTCCATAGTGCTATCGTAAATCCATAAATGAGTTTAGTCGAGAAAACAAAGAACAGAAACCTGATTTTCAGATTTATGGCTTGTATCTAGATGTCTCCCCAAAGTCTCACAAACTCATACATGGGGTTTTTCAGAGACCAGATCTAGCGCATGTGATCCTGAGATTAACATTACATGGTACTAATTTGGCTCACAGATTGGGTTAGGATAGTTCTGGATGCATGTAATAGGAAGCCACACCCTGGGTGTGGGTGACACCAATCAATAGCCTGATGGCCTGCAGGGACAGTGAAAGGAGAGAGGGAAAGCAGACTTCAGCTGTTTGCTGCTTCTGCCTGCCCTGCCCTAGACTGCTTCTCCTCTGTGACACCCCCTTTCATGCCCCCCATGCCTTGGAGCCAGCTGACTATGGGCTGAAACTTCTACAAATTGTGAACTAAAATAAATCTTTCTTTCTTTAACTTGTGTTTATCTGGTATTTCGTTCCAGCAACAAGAAAAGTAATTAAGATATAAGATAAGCATATTGAGAGAATCCAAAGAATGTTTAAATTATCCACCTTAACAACAACAACAAAACCTAGGCTAATGTTTCACTAGTAAAATTGGTTAGTCTCCTTCTGGAGGGGGGGTGCATCTTTTCTGTACATCTCCACTGCCTCACGAGAAACATAAATGTTTCCAGTTCCAGAAAATAATGCCCCCCCCAGCCCATACCCTATTTCTTTGAGTGTGTACTTAAAATTCTCCCCAGTTAGGATACTCATGGAACCCCATAAGATATGTTAACAGCACAATACTCAGGGACAAGTGAGGCTCAATCCTGCTGATCAACCTGGGCATCCCAGACCTGTTCTACGTTATTAACTGAAGGAACTCAGCACTGTGTGAATCCTCTGGCACTTCTGTGGTTTCAGGTGCTTGTATCTTCATACTTAGAAATGGCGAGTATTGTGGTGATATTGGCAGGGTATAAATAATGTCTGCTATGACACTGAAGACACGGAATATCCATGAGTCCATTACAGCATTCAAACAAAGAGGAATGGCCAAAACAATAAAAGTAAAGTCAAAATGGAATTGCACACACACACACACAGAGTTCCTTGATCACCTGGTGGGAATTACATGTACTTCAATGTGACAATTGGCAGCTCAGGAGGGAAATTAAGCTTTTAACCTAAATTTGCTGTAATGAATGATATTTTAAGATGATCAATCAATCTGGTTGAGAAGGAAAGAACTTCTTTACAGAAAAATTATTATTTTTCCTTATTATTTGATAAGACTAAAAATAGTATGAAGTCTTTGATTTGCTTTAACGCACTTCAGAATAAAAGAGGGAAATAAATAAAATGAGGGAAATCTGGATTGAATCTGCCACACAGAGTTTCCTTATATTATTCTCTCTTGTTTTTATGTTTGAATTTTTATAGACAGAAAAATTTTCTCTTTTCTTACCCCTTTCACCGGTATCATTAGTCTTGGGATATAATCCATATTACCTATTGTTAGTATAAATAATACATATAAATATATAAGTAATAATCCATATTACCTATTATTAATATAAATAAAGCACTAAATAATGAAATTAAACTCCAAGGGACAGCTTTTTTCCTCAAATGTAAAGTCCCAACCATGGTGTCAGTTCCTGCCTTCATTGTATTACAACTGTAAAATTTTCCTGGTCAGTGGACCCACTCCCCTGTAGCCAGTACTTGCTATGAAATCTTGTGTCTGTACAGACCTCGTAGGCTGGTTGTGTGCATTTAACAGCTGAGGAAAATACAGTTCCTGTCAGAGAGTCCGGCACACAGCAAGACACTCGGTGTATGTTAGAGATGTGCTTCCCACACTCTCCACCCCTGCCCAAACCTAAACCAAAACCGGCAGCTCCTTTGGAAGTACATGTATTACCAGAAGTGGTTCTAAGTCAACTCTTTAGCACCCCAGCACTTGAGCAGTCTGTGGTTAATCAAGTTAACTTCAAAAATCAAGGTCCTGTTGCAGTGAGATAGGCGTCATCTAAATGTTGGCAGACAAGGGGAAAAGCAGTAAATATCATTCCATCTTAGACTTGCTTGTGGACATGCACTTTCTGGATTACTTTTGTTACCAATCTGGTTCTTTTTTGGGTTAATTTGCTTTATCTAATAATCATCTCACTATCAAAATACTTATACCCCTGAAATGTGCAAAATTTAAAAACACAAGTAAATGAACACAAAGCCAAATATAAATGAACAGTATTGGTTTCTGCAGTTGTTACTCAACTTTTTTCATTATTTTTCATGATATTTTCCTATTTTGTCATTTTTTATTTTCTTTATTACTACATGTTTTCACTACATAATGATTACATTCCTTGTGGAGAGTTTCATTTTCACACTCTTTTGAGAGAAGGAGCTCAATAAGTTTAAAACATGAGACTTGCCTCAAACAGATAAAAAATGGCAGAACCGGAACTCCAATCTGTGGAAGATTCTGAAGTCCAAAGGAGTTTGGTCCTCTGGAGCTCAGGATGGGAGCACCCAGACCAAGAAACAGCAAGACCAGGACTTCTTAAGGAAGAGAAGACAGGGTGCCTCTCCCCTGCACAAAGGGATCTTATTAATTGTCCTGGGAGGTCTATATTCCTCCTCACATTTACAGTGAACCACGGGATAATCCTTCTGGTGTCTTAGAATAGCCCAATGTTCAATTGCCAAAGGATTCTCAATTTAGGTTCCCTAGAATGTTCATGATTGTGTAGCTTTTACACACTGAAATAGAAGCACCCTAAGATCTCATTTCCAATTTTGTTAACAGCAACTTTAGAATTATAACTACAGGGCTGAGGGTGTAGCTCAGTGCAGAACTGTGCTTAGCATGTACAAGTTCCCAGGGTCAATCCCCATTTGCTCCCAGCCCCAATTATAACTACAGAGTGTGGCGTAGTTCTGCAAAGATCCGGCATCATTTTTCCTTAACTACTTTCCATGTTTTCCTTGATATTCACCTCTTTTCCCCTTTTTTAGTCATTTGAAGTCCAGGGCATAGCACATTATAATGGTGAAGCCTATTATTATATTTCTTCTTATAGAAAACATATAAAAAGGAAAAGTCCTTATACATTTTGTTATTTTTGTAAGTAAAACATACTTACAGCTTTTATCGTAGAGGAAGGTATAAATCAGACAATGAAGTCTGCCCAGGAATCCCATTCTTGAGCGTGCACCACATTTAACAGTTTCGTGGCTCTTCTTTCTGACTTTCATTTTACAGAGTTTACGAAGCACTTTCACATACTTCATCTCATTGAAATTTCCCAACAGCAGATTTCAATTATAAATATGAAATTGGGGAAATTGTTTTCCGGTGAACTTCAGTAACCTTCTCACAAAAGGGAGCTACCAGGACTGACTACCTTCTATTCACATTTTTCCCCAAAGCCAGCCCAGGATTGATTCACTGTGACCTTTCATGCTCCATTCATACAGCAAAGAGCAGACCCGGCTGTGGAAAGCAGAATCAATCCAAAATCTGCTAAGCATTTGGTTCTATTGGCTATATCCTTAGCTAAATGCAAAACATTTGCATGGGCAATAGATAAAAATTGAATGGTCTTTCAAAGGATCAAAAAGGTGCTTCTTCAAGTTCACTAACAGAAAAATATGGGGCTAGCGAGACTAAACTGTGGGGTAATATTGAGTTCAAATTGAGGTAAATTATGCTGTCTTCATCCATATAAGTGGGTAGAGATAGACTTTTACCAATTATTGTTAGATTAATGGAATAACATGAGCTCCCCACCCCAGCTCTTCCACCCCAGGGCTTAACACCAAAATCTTAGGATTGATCACTTAATTAGTGGACTCTTCGTTCTAACAGATCTTACAGATCAGATCTTGAAGTCAAAATTGGGATGGGAGAGTGTTAGGGAAAGGTTGATGACTTATATGAATCTGGTCACCATATTTCTACACTACACTACACTACACTACACTACACTACACTACACTACAAGAAAGATAAAGACTTTGCTTCTAAGGAACCCAAGCAATATTATCTTTCAAATTGCGTAGTTCGTATATAAGTAAATGCTCCTTTTGGCCAAGAAGTTATTTCAAGGAACCCATTATGATGGCGAAGCGCTAATGACTATCACATTTTTCTCCAAGAACAAATAAAGGAATCATTAAAAAAAAAGTTTCAGCCTTCATCCATATTTTTTTTCCCATCATGAATAAAAAGCTTTGCCTGGAAAGTCAGCTATCTTCACAATTGTGACTGTAACATTTGAGGCTTGCACGGTTCTCTTAAATTCTTCGGTCTCTACCCCAAGCCAGAAGTAGTCGGGGAAATGGATATCACTTCCACAGCAACTGCGTGCAGAACAAGCCTCTGATGTCCACTGCCTATGAGGAAAATGCAGAGTGACTTAGATCACTGTGACCTGGCTTGAAACATTGTAATGGCCTTGATAGTGATTCATGTCTTCACAAAACAAACAGCTATCTCTCCAACCCCTCCTGGCTTAAGGGGCCTCCTCCACAGGGTTGCCTGTGGTGGCTGTGCCAGCTTTGATGACAAGATCCTGGCAGCCAGTCTGAGATGGAAAAGAACATTCCTGGAATTTTAAGTGGTTTGGATCAGCAGTTGTCATGTACAATTGATGCTCATTTATATTTCACTAGCCAAAATCTAGTGCTGCCCAAAATTGGGAAAGAAATATTTCAAATACTAATTAGGCCTAATCCTGCTCTAATGTAAAAAATTAGCTGTCCTACCTTCTTTCAATCGTAGCCTCAGAAGGGAGATTTAACATTTCCTGACAGTCCTTTAAATACTTTGCTGTTCAGATGTCAATGAATCCACAATAATTACATCAGTTAAACCAGCCTGGCCTTCCAAAGCTATTGTAAGCTTAGGGTACTTTTTGAACTCCTTATGGTATTCACCCTTTGATGGTTTAATAGAGAAGGTGCCCATAGGCAAATGGATCACCACTTAACCATTTAACCCATTTAACCCCTTTACCTGTTAATTATTGCTGCAGTTTTTGTTGTTAATCTATTGATTTGGTGGTCAATGGTTTTTCAACCCCTTCCTTTCCAGGAAGTTTAATTATGCAGAATCCAGGAGCCATGTGCTACTCCCAGGGGAGAATTTCAAGAAGGCCTAGTGGTTTTCAATTCTAGGAGAGCAAGCCATAGAGACATTAGTAAACAATCATTAAGAACTGACTTAATATTTTGTATATGAACATTTTATAAGAGCTTTCATTCTGCCATTGCTATAAAAGAGATTAAAAATTATCTCCTTTTACAGATGGAGAAAGCATGAGATAACAGTGCAACGTTTTGGGGGATAGAAGTTTCTTCAGGTAAAAATTAATTCTGCCTATCCCCCATCTTCATATCTCCCTCCCATTCATTAGTGAGCCCATTTTTACTGAATCAAACTCTAGGTAAAAAGGTATTCTTTATATGCTCAGTAATAGCTTGAATATGCTTCTTTTTCCCTCCAAAGCATGTTAAAATTAAATTCCTCTTGTGAGATATTAAGAGGTAAGTTAAGGGGGGCCCTTTAGGAGGTGATCAGAAGTCCATCTCATAAATGCATTAATTCATTCATCAAATTAATAGATTAATAGGTTATCTTGAGAGCAAGTCAGTTATAAAGACCAGTTTGAGTAGGTGTCTGGCACGTTCCATTTACACCATACGATGCCCTGCAAAGCATCAGGTCTGCCAACAAGAAGGCAGTCACAAGTTCCAGTCCTTGACTTAGACCAGAACCATGAATAAAAATAAACTTCTTTGCTTAATAACTTATCCAGTCTGTGGCATTGTGTCATTATCAGCAGAAAATGGGCTAACACATGCTCTACTGGTACAATCCAACCTTCATCTTTAAATGACAGAACCAACACAAAGGAGCTCGGTTGAGAGCAATTGTCCTTCAGAAGAATAATCAAAGAGCACAAAGACATATGCACAAAGCCGTACAGCATGTGCAACTGATTCCTCCATGTTGGTGCATGTCTGAGGGACATGGTATGCTAAAATGGAAGTGTGGACTTGGTGAGCATAGAACCCTTTTTTTCTCTAAATAATCTCTGAATCCTCCCTTCCAACACCAGAATCTGTCTTGACTTCTTCGACACTGTAAACAAAGCCACTACAGACTCATTATCACATTTGAACATTTTAAAATTCTTTTTTTCATAATCTCCTATGTATGTAAAAATGAAGGAAAAGATAAAGAGTATATACTTCACAAAAAAAACCATGAATTATCAAATAGATTCATATAAATAGTTATGAAATCAGAGAAACCTACAAAGTGAAGATGTCACTGGGTCAAAATTGAGGAGGAATCTTAATATGACAAGGTTTGCTTCCAACTTCTTAGTCAAGATTGGCCATGTTTTCTAATGACCTATTTCATTGTTTTGTATTTGACCCATCTCCTAGAAATCTAGATTTTCACTATTTGTTTGATGTTGTTATTAATCCTGCCTCAGTTCACTTACAGACTACTCCAAGATAAATATCAGCAACTAAATATGTCGTTTCATTCTAAGTGGGATCAGCTTTGATGATATTAGTAGGCTAACTTAGAAAAGACTGCTGCCCAAAATAATGAAGTTGAGTAGTTTATAGAATTAACACCAAGTTGGGCCACCATTGTGGTAGGACTTTCAAATCGAGGAGTCACAGGATAGAAGGGCTACTGTTTCTTTTGCCTCTTATTGATTGTGTAGACTGCTTAATAGAATTCTGTAATTCTGCCTGTGCATTTGGGAAGTATAAAATTATGCAAATGTCAGTTTAAACTACAACCTAAGGCTGGTTATTCACTATAACCAAAAATTCACACCCCAGTTGTCAATAAGTTCACCCTTCAGAGATGATTCAGCTCTTACTTACCCAAAAACATCAGTATTTTTAACTTGCTTAAAAATGGGTTTTTATTAGAAAAAATAATGACTTACTAATTAGCATTAGAAATAGGATTTAACTGGCAAAAACAGGAATATTAAAGTCATGAATTGGGCTGGGGATAGAGCCCCGTAGCATAGCATTTCCAGGCATGGGGCCCTGAGTGTGAACCCCAGTATGAGAGAGACAGAGAAAGAGACAGAGACAGAGAAAGATGAGAATTTAAAGTAGTCTGGACTCCTCTGCTTGTATAGTAAAATAGACAGAATAATAGTACAGAAAACCCTGAGTCATATACCTTTAGAAATACTGTCTGAAAGCTGGTTCCTAAATTGTCCTATGTCTGGTAATTGACTCAATCCTCAGTTCTGGACTGGTTTGATGCCCAGTATAAGGTTAATTGAACTCAGTTTCTAGAATTCGATCACATCTGCTTCAAGTCAAGATTGCACGCACCAGGGCAGTTAGACTACTTAAAAGATCAAAAGTTAGAATTTCATTAAACTTATAGAATAGATTATATGAGCTGCATTCTATCTACTCTCAAATAAATCTTTATATGTAGTCAAATTTGGGCAGAAATTTACTTTCAATATAAACTAGTGAAGAGGTTATGTGGAAAATAGTTGCTCATCATCAGTCTAATGATGTGGCGGATACTGTTACCCAGGACACTTTGCGAAGACACCTCATACCAGTGTCTTTTGCTTAGCTCATGATGTCTCTTTAGCCCTATTCTAGGTACTGTATTCTTAATGTCATCCAGGTACCTACAGAATATCATAGGATAAAAGAATCACTTATTGCCAAATAATGTATCCTGAGGGGTTCAGCATGATTCAGGGCTTTTCTCCCTCTAGACAGTTCAGGACATTATGGCATTATTGCCTGATCTTTGGCCCTGAGTCCCACTTACTGTTAGGAATTTCCTGGTTTCCTATGGAAATGGAAGACCCTAAAATAATTCTGGTTAATGCTTCTTGCTGAATAAGTTTCTTCTATGGACCCATTATTAGTCTATAAGGTAGATAGTACATAAGAATAGAACAGAGATACGAATATCCTGGGGGTCATGTCATAGATATTGATGATGATGATGATGCCAAAATTATAATGAAGAAGAAAAGAAAATGCACAAACCTACATTACCATGAATTGTGTTTGGCATCACAGAAAATAATGCTCAAGGAAGTAAGGATATTTTTCTTCATAAAATAAATCTAGAGTTAGACAGCCTAAAGTTCAGTGACGCTATCAGATACTCAAGATCTATTTTCCTTTTCTGTCATCATCTCTTGTGGCTCATTTGCTCTTGCCTTCAAGATAGGTGCAATGCCTACAGGCATTGATGGGGAAGGACAGTGGGACGGGGTTTTCAAAAAGAAAAATTTTGTCTTCTTATTGAAGAAAGGAAGCTCTCTCCAAGAAATTCCATTCACACTACATTGGTTGAATTTTGCCATTTCCCATCTGCAAAGGAACAAAGAATAATTTTAGCTGGTCATAATAGTTTAAATCTACCCCAAAAATCTCATAAATTTGGAAGGTGATTGGCTTATAAGGTTGCTATAGCTAATTGTGCTATCAGGAGGTGGGGCCTGGTCAGAATGGGTGTCTGTGATAGTTGCTGCTTCATTGGTATTTATTCATGAGGTAGCCATCCAAGCACTCAGAAGGTTTTGCAGCCATGATCCAAGGAGAGCTGGATACTGCTAAAGCTTGCAGCAGGCCTTGGTGATGCCAGTTTTATGGGCACTCAGAAAGCAAGACTTGTGGGTTCAGAGAGACTTCCAATCAGACTTTAGAGGAAAGCCTGTGAGGTTAGGCAGTATCCCCATGAGAGGGCAATGGTAAAGCTATGAGAGTAATGCTGAAAGTGCAGTTGAGACCCCAGGAATTTGGAAAAACCGGGAACATGGGACATCTGCTGACAAACAGTGAGCAAGGCCACACCAAGAGAAAAGCCAGGAAGACTGCAAATGTCAGTGCTGTAGAGGTGTGTTGTGGGTTAAAAACTGGTGGTCAACTTAACACCAGCTGGATCACATCAGCAAGGTGCTGAGCGTAGATGTCCCACCTGAGGAAAGTCGCCAGCATAAATAGAGACTTGGAGAAGGGGAAGCTATGAGTTGAGGCCTTGAGGCATTGTGGGTTCTCCTACATGTTGCCGTTTGAGCCATTAGGTTCTCCTGGAGAAGCTCTGGCCCTCACATCGAGCATTGCTTCCTAGCTCCTCAGGGGAAGACGTGTGCCGCTTGGTCTCCAGGATGAACTGGTCACACTGGCTCCCTGGCATGTGCTCAACTGTGCTTGTCGTCAGAGGAGCTCAGAGCCTCCGTGTCTTTGAGGATGGCTGTGGTGCTTCTCAGGGCAGCCCTGGTCTTCATTGAGAGTGTAGCTTTTCGGCTCCAGTGCAGAACCCTCAAACTACCAGCCCAGCTCCTTCACCTTGCTGGCATCGACTTCCTAGTTTCCACCGATGACTTTTGGGCCTTCCCAGCATGGATCTGTAGAAGAGGCTGGCATGAGTCCTTCTTGTGGGCTCTAGACCTCCACCTGGACTAGTGGGAGGCATTGTCATGAGCTCTGGGTCTTCATCTGGACTCACGCGGGACATTGCTGTGGGATTCAGGCCTTTGGCTAAATATTCTATGTCTTTAGTCTTGCAGATAGATTTCCTGCACTTTCTTGTGTTAACTCTGGGTGACCATCATAAAATAATATTATAAACTCCATGTCCTGATTCTAATTGTTCTCCTTACAACCCCTGACTACCACAAGGTCAGACCACCCAAGTCATTTGGGGGCCACATTTTTCTACAACTTGCCCAGGATGCTAGACATGGAGCTATGGGATTTAATGTTTGCCTTAGTGGGTTTCAATCTTGCTTTGGTTCTGTTTCTTCTTATTTTCTCATTTATTCCCTTTTGGGGTGGGGCCATATACCCTGTGTCACTGTATTTTGGAAGTATTTAACTTTCTTTTTTATTTTTTCAGGAGCTCCCAGCTAAGAATTTGCCTTGAGTCTCAGAGGAGACTTCTGACTTAGATTTTTCAACAATGCTGAAACCGTTAAGACTTTGGCAGCTCCTAGAGATGGGTTAAATGCATTTTGCATAAGGAGATACACATGAGTCTTTGGGGAGCCAGAAATGGAATGCTATGATTTAGATCTAAAATGCACCCCCCAATCACATGAGTTTGGATGTTGATTAGATTAAGGGGAGATATAACTAAATGTACTGTTAGAAGTAGGGGCCTAGTCAAAAGAGGAAGGTCACTGGGACTGGGTCTGGAAGGGTTTAATACCCTCCCTGGCTCCCTGCTTCTCTCACTGCTTCCTGAGATGTGAGCAGCTGTCCTCTGCTAGACCCTACCACCAAGTTTTTCCAGCATTGTAGCCAGCCTACTATGGACTAAAAATGTGAACCAAACTAAACTTCTCCTCCTTGAAGCAGTGGGTATCTTGTGTTGTGTCCCAGCAATGAGAATGTGACCAAGACACCAGGCAAATAACCATCTTAAACTAAATGAAATTCTGACAATAAGGGAGAAGGAAAGGGATATCAACAGGCAACTGGTAGTGCTTACCATACCTACTATTTACTACTGGTCACATCACTACATACTTTATACACTTGCACTCTCTAACTTGGAATACTAACAATTTTTCAACATGATGAAAGTAAGTAACAAATACTATTAATAGTTGCTGAAGAAAATACTAGATTTATTATTTGGATCCAGGTCATTTGACTAATAACAATAATAAAATAATAATTAATATTGGTCAGATTCTTGCCACAGGTTAGATATTCTTCCAGGTACTTTTTGTGCATTGACTCATATCTTCTCACAGAAAACTTCTGAGAGAAGTGTTTATATAGTCCTTGTTTATCGGATGAGGTAGCTTTGAGAAGCTGAGGAACTTGTTCAGAGTCATAGAGGTTGTGAGTGGTAAAGCCTCCAGTTCTGTGTGACTCCTTAGCTCTTGATCATTTTCCAGCTTCTGCAGAACCCACTTGCTCAAATAATGTCCACTGAGGTTTGAGAGGTATCCGTGAACAAGCTGATGACTGAACACTCATAAGGCAGTTGTCTCAGTCTACTGTTACTGTTATAACAAAATATTTGAACTGAGAAATTTGTTACAATAAAAACTTACCTGTCACAGTTTTGGAGGTAGGAAGTCCAAGAATAAAATGTCCAAAGATTCATTGTCTGACATACTCTTTCTTTTCATGATGGTGTCTTTACTGCAGCCTGATGCGGGAAAAAGGATGGAAGAGGCTGATAGTCCCTTTGAGCTACTTTACAAGGGCACTAACTCCATTGGTGAAGGTGGCGTCCTCATGGCCTAATCACTTCCCATGGGCTCCACGCCAACATCATTACTTAGAGGAATAAGTTCCAGCACATAAATTTTGGAGGGAGACATTCACAAAATAGAGTAACACTGGTCAGTAGTATAAAGTATAAGGATTTATCAGAGGCGAGGCTTGCGAACAGAAACCAAACATTTAAGAAGCTACAAGAAGATGAGTGATGTCATCTGATGTCCAACCACATGCCAGAATGCAAACTTGACATTTCTCCATGGTGCAAAGGACCTCTTTTCTTCTCTCAATGTGTACATATTCTTGACAAAGTCACAAGGTGATGTTGTCCCGGAAGATGACTAAAGTCATGAGGAAATGTCTGTCTTGGACTCTGTCTCCCCGGTAACCATTAATCTATTCTTTACTAACAGAACTCTCATTTTATTAGTAGCAGCATCAGGCTCAGGAAAAATGACTCACCTCCTCAGACTTCTTTGCCACCATGGCATAGCCATATGTAAAAGGCTGGCCAATGGCATATAAACAATAGCAGTGCTTCCGTTAGTCCTGCCTGCAAAGTGATTGGTAATCTGTAAATAGAGACAAGTTTGTGCAGGATATGGTACTTGTAATGGTTGGTACATTGTGTCAACTAGGGAAATCTACAAGTTTAAGTGACTGAGCAGGGAGCAAGGATCCTCACTTTGTAAACATCTGCATCCTGTGCAAGAAGAGGGCACAGAAAATGTGTAAGTGCTACACCTGCTGTAAAGCTTGGTAGCCTGCATACAATATAAGGAGGAAGAGGCTTGCTCCCCTTCTTTTGCTCTTGCTGCTTTTGCTGTCTTCTGCCACTTTGAAGCATTGTTCCTGTGCCATGCCACCCTGCTTTGGAACCAGCTGATTATTGACTGAAACCTCCACAAACTGTGAGCTAAATCAACCTTTCCTTCTTTAATTTTGAATGCCAGGTGTTTTGTCCCAGCAGTGAGAGAAAAGTAACCGAGACAGTAGTATACACCTTAAAGTTGGGATGATATAGGGAAAATTAGCATAACCCTTGTATAAGAATGGTACACATATCTGTGAAGTACTTCACATTTTCTGGAGTTCTTAGCAGTTACTCAACACATTGCTGGTTCAACCCAAGGACATGAAAAAACTCAAAATGCAATGTATGACATCTAATAATTGAAACTGTGTCTTTACTGATAGAAGAATATCTAAACTGGCTTGAGAATTTGCACTTTGTTCATTCATTCCTCTTCTCTCAGTCTGGAATGAAATTGCAGTGTCCAGTGAGGAATCAGCCATCTGTTGAGATGAGTGTTATAGCCTCACACTAAAGGAGGTTGTAAGATAATAAGATATCAGGTACAAAGGTAATCAATCTGAGTATCTGACTGCACTGTGAAACTCCCATATCAACCTAAGCTTGAGTACCTCTGGATTTGTGAAGATTTATGAAAAGTTATGAAAAATAATTGTGTATGTAGTAAAGACACTGCAGCTGTCATGTTGCTGCTGTTACATGGAAGTTAAAACAATCTCTACTGTCAGAGATGGTCACACTATACTCCTTTCAATCAGACTAATTTCAGAGTCCACTTCTGCACAGGGCACATCATCACCATTGCCCTAGCTTCACTCTGTGGGGACTGGATATGAAGTTTAGTTTAGAAAGACTGGATATATAGCTAGGTGCGGTGAAACACATCTGTAATCCTAGGATACAGGAGACAGAACCAGGAGGATCACAAGGTCAAGTTCAGCCTGGGCAACGTAGCAAGACCCTGTCTCAAAATCAAAAATAAAGAGCTGCGGTTGTAACTCTGTGGAAAAGCATTCCTGGGTTCAGTCTCCAATACTTGGGGGGAAAAAGAGTAGATTTATGGTTCCAAATATTGTTTTAAGGAAGGCCTCAGGATAGCCGGTGACATCTAGGAAATACAACCTTCCTGGCTAGTTGTTCAACAGTGAACAATTTTCACTTATTCTGAACCCCGGCTTCCATATTTTTAAAATGATGATAACACAGACCTTAAATGTTTACTGAGAGGATTAGAACTGGAAATGTGCAACTTGCTTAATGTAGATGATACGGAAGCATACATTTTCCCTTACTGCTAATTCCCTGTCATGGTTTATGTCGGTGGCCCCCAGGCCTCATGTATTTGCATTGTGCATTTGTGATTGGTTCATTGTCTAGTGTTTGGATTGCTGGTGTCAGTGCTACACCCTCCTAGGGGTGGAGCCAGGATGTGATGTAATGGCAGGAAGAAGGTGTGTCTCTCTCTCTTGCCTGTTTCCACCTTGCTGTTTGCGGCTGCCATGAACTGTGGCCCCGCCACGCCACCATGCCTTGGAGCCAACTAAGTATGGACTGAAACCTCCAAAAACTGTAAGAAATAAACCTTTCCTTTCCCAACTTTGGGTATCAGGTATTTTGTCTCAGCGATGAGTAAAAAGTAACTAAGACATTCCCCTCTGTGACCAACAGAAACCTTACCCACTCCTTTTTCAATGCGTGCCTCAGCCTTGTTGAGGTCCTTTGGAACAATGCCCCTTTTCCCTAGACTCTGGGCTTGGTTTTCATCTTACCCAGCATCTGTGTGGTTGAAATGTTGATGAGGAAGGGGATGGGAGAAAAGTGAGCATGAATAGCTCTGCTTCCTTGCAAACTTGCCCACCCCTCCCGGAACTTGCATATTTCCTCTAAGAAAAGAAGAACCAAGTTTGTGGTTGTCTTTAGATTCACAAAAATATAGCTGCAGTTTTAATTTGGGTTTTCAATGAGAGCTAAGTCTTTTGGAATCATAGTCATCTACAGTACACATTTATAATACACATATGTATACACACTACATACATATTTATATATAACATTAGACCCAGTTACCATGGCAACTATTACAGTACTAACAAATTAGCAATTGTGGCTCCACTCAAAAATGAAACAAGAAATTCAAATGAAATATCAAACATTTGTTTAAACACAAATAGCTTCAGTAATTAACTACATGGAGACAATACAAAAACTCGTAAATGGATATTTAGAAGCCTTTTCTAGAAGAAAAATCTGCTTTGATGTTTTTCCCCTTTCCTATGGCATCACAGTCTACATCTTCATAAATTAAGTTTGGCGCTGGGTTAACAGGGCTAGGTCTGCTGCAGTGGAACCCTTGCACACCTCCAAACTCAGCTCTTATTCTAAACAGTTATACCTTCCCTGGTGAGAAAGATTTTATTAATCAAAAGGAGGACTTTTCAAAAAGAAAGCCCCAATGTGAAGTAGGTCTTACATCCCCTGTTTCATTCAGAGAACATGTAAAACTACCCCTGGGGTTTGGAATATATTAACATCCTTTCACAATTAACCCTAATGGGACAAGAACAGCATTTTCCCAAGCAGATATATTCAAAGCTGAAAAATGCATAGTGTTTAAATAGATCTCATTATATCAGCTACACCGAATCTCTCCTCTTTATATACAGAGGATTGTACCTCTTTTCTCTGTCATGCAACATTAAAATAGGAAGGCATACACAAGGATGACATGGATTTGACAAAAAATTAATGATTTGTACATCACTTTAATGCTTCAAATCTGCAATTCATGTATGCTAATTAGTTCATAATGGGCTGTTGAAGAACAGAACTGTCATCCCGCTGCTTCACAGGTTTCTGGAAGCTCAGTGTGGCATACACTTGCTGGGTTGGCTGCTGGATTCTGGGCTGTAACGCGGCAGATCTACGAGAGCATTTCCCCCCACACGCAATTGTTTCCTGGATGTGATGCTTTAATCTATCAGAGTTATGATGGCATGTCTCAAATAAGTGGTTCCTGGGTGCCGCAATACACCCTGGGAGCAACGACTCGGCTGCACTGTATCTAAATGATTGATTTCTGGCTTCTAGACTGTCGGGCTATACCTCAGAGGGCAGCTGTCATCCTGTTAAATGTATGAAGCTGTATTATGCAGCACATTTGGAAAATGTATGTACAGCTTTTTTTTTATTTACAGATAAAAAGGGCTGTAAAAACTCGGAGAGGGGAAATAAAGGGGACTTCACAGATCAGGTATCTTTGCTCACCGTGGAATCATGTAGATCTCTCCACGGCAAGGGAAGCAGCTCCCAAGCTGTTTCTCTGGAACCTCCTTTTGTCCTTGCACTGCTGGGGCAGAGACAAAGATTGGTACAGCAGCCGGAGCCTGGGAGGTTGGGCTGCTTCGTAGACCAAATGGAGAGCCAGTGTGTGCTGGAAGCCAGCAGCTGGAGGACAGGTTTTTCTGGTTTTACTGGAAAGCAAATGGACCTTTCCTGGTGCCTTGATGGAGGTTTGACCCATGTGTTCCTCACAATCACACCTGCTGCTCAGGAAACCCAGCATCTGTGCCTGTCCAGGGAGCCGAAAAAGGAAACAAGGGCTGAGTCTGTTTTCTGGTTCCTAATGGTTGAAATCTTTTGTCTTGAAGTCTCCAGAGTAAATATGCATTTGATTTAATTTTTTTCCAGTGGAAAATATAAGCTAGTGACCATAACAGAAGAATTGAGACAGACTAGAGAGAAAAGTACTCCAAATGTAGCCCAGCAATTAAGGGATTTTATAGGCTAGGATTATTCACTTCATAAATATACAAATAATAGTATGAATACAGCAAAACACAAAGTGCACAAGGTAATAAGGTTTTCATCACAATGTTTATGTAAGGTCTTTATGGAGCAAACTTTATTAATATTATTGGCACTAAGTAAAGATTTACTATATGAAGGATATTCTTCAAATAATATGACTCTGAAAGACATAAAAAGTCATTCCAACCTAAAGGTAGCACACGGTTCTCCAGTTGACAATAGGAAAACATACGCTCCAGGAATTGATATTCTCCAAATCCCATTTGAATAGTCTTCATCTTTTAGTCATTTTATTCTGGCAAAATCTTATTTTTAAAGCAATGTAACAATGTTAAGAACATTTTTAACATAGAAAAATCATCCATAATCTCACAAAGGACATCACCATGTGACTGCTGAACATAGCTGTGTACCACACACATGGCACCCATCTGTATACACACATGCACACGTGAACACACACATGGTATGTGCACACACACAGAAGGACACATTTTCTCCTGAGGAAAATCAAACCACAAGCTTGAAGCTCCATCTAATGACTAGGTTATTTGAATTTCAGAGACTCAAAGTTGTGCATTGGAAAATAAAATATTTGAGTGGAATGGCTGAGTCACTTGACAAATTTATGCTGAGGGTTTTGCAGAATTGCCAAACCATTTGCCAGACTTGCAGTGTTCACATTTCCACCAAAGTTTATGAGTGTGGTGCTCACTCTTTCATATCCTCCCCACCATTTGATGTGGCCAGTGCTTCTAACTTCAGACACTCCAATAGGCGTGTCTCTGTTGTAGTTATTTGATATGTGTTTATCTGGGTTGGGGAACTGTCCAAATGTGTTGCTCAATTTCTTCTAGGGTGTTTTTCAGTTGACTTCTGAGAGTTCTTCAAGTAATCTGGAAACAATCTTTATTAGATTTGTGACCTATAAGAATTTTCTCCTGATTTGAGTCTTCTGTTTTCATTGTCTTAGTACTGTCTTTAAAAGTTTATGCTCTTAATTTTAATGGAAGTATATCTCTGTATTTATATGCTTACAGCTGGTATCTGGGACAGAGAGTTCCAGGATCCCTAGGGATCCTGCTCCAATCCCTTGTATAAAATGGCATAATACTGCTTACAATTTACACACATCCTTTGCTACATTTTAAGTCACCTCTAGATTACCTGTATAGGCAATACAATGCAAATGCTTTGTAAAAAGTTGTTACACTCTACTATTTAAGGAAGGGTGACAAGTGGGAAAAGTTCTTAAATGATCAGCACCAATGCAACTTTGTTTTTCTTAAATATTTTCTTCCAAATTTGGCTGAATCTGTGAATGCATGCAGAAATCACAGATACAGAGAACCTACCCTGTATTTTCTAATATCTCCATTCTCTGTGGAATCTGCCAGATTTTTGTTTATTTTATAATTCACTCAGTTTTCTCTAACTGCATCTTGAAGTAGATGTGAAGATCATGGATTTTAGACCAAAGAGAAATAAAATCATCAAATGTTCAAATGTTCATAGCAGCCTTATTTTTAATGGTCTAAACCTAGAAATCACACAAATACTCATCAACAGGTGAATATGCAATGGACTAGTACTCAGCAATAAAAAGAGAAAGACTGTTACACAAACAGTGTGGAGGCATCTGAAATAATTATGCCGGTGAAAGAAGCCAAACAAAAGAAGGAGTTTTTAATTGCCAGATGCATAGAAAGTGCGCAGTAGGCTACAGCGGTGCTGCGGTCTCACAGCTGCCTGAAGGTGAAGGCGGAAGAGCAGTGGAGGAAGTGGAGAGGCAGGGTGCTTTGGGGAGTGGTGAACACGCCCCCTGCCTTGATTGGACTGTTCCGTGGGTGTGTGTTTCTGTTAAACCCATCACAGTTTATATTTTAAGCACGTGCAGTCTATTGTATACCAGTTGTTTCAACAAAACTATTTAAAAGTCACCATTACCAAAATGATAAAGGCCACAGAAGAAGAGAAAATATTTGTGATAATTATACTAGACTCATTGATGAGATTTTCATAGCTTTTTAAGAAGAAAGTGTGACGGCTAATCCTGAGTTGTCAACTTCGATGGATTAGGAAATGCCTAGCGGATGGGTAGAGCACGGCCCAGGCATGTCCCAGTGGGCTATGGAGGCACCATGCCCCCCTCTGCCTGCCAGCCATCAGGACCTGGGCAGCGTTGCCCCACCGTGCTCTGCGCCTTGCCATTCCCGCCTTGGAGCCAGGCCAAGGTCTGGATTCCTTCAGTTGGTGATGCAAATTAAATGTCTCCTCTGTTCGGTTGTGAGTGTCAAGGATTGTGTCTCACCACAAGAAAACTGACTAACAAAGAAGATAAACAACTCAATAACATAATGAGCCAGAGATTTCAATAGGTGTTCGTAAAGAAACATACTTATGAATGGACAGAAAGCCTATGAAAAAGTGTTCAATAATATTCATCCACAGGAAAGCAGATGGAAACCAAGGTCACTACTATACTAGAACAGCCAAAATTACAGAGTAACAGCAACGTAAACTGTTGGGTCAGGATGTGGGTGAGAAGCTGGAATTTTAATCCTGCTGGGAGGTGTAGAAAGTGGTTTAAAAAAATGACTTTGGAAAACTATTTGACAATATCTTTTAAAAAGTTAAACATATATGACCCGAGGAACCCAACCTCACCTGAGTATGTATCCAAGTGAATTGAAAGCATGCATCCACATAAATATATGAATATTCATTGCCACATTAATGGAAATTATTCAAAACTGGAAATAGTCTGTCATCCATTGGGAACTCCAGCCACATGTATATTTTATGTTTAAAGTTGTCCCTCAGCTTGCTCATGCTCTGCTTATTTTATTTTTCCATTTTTTAAAATTGTTCTCTCTGGGTTTCATTTTGGACAGTTTCTATTGCTATCTCTTTGAGTTTATAAATCTATTTTTTTAAAATCCAATGTTTAATCTGCTGTACATTTCCTCTCAGATACTGCAGCTTTCATATCTAGAAGATCCATTTGAGTCTCTTTACATCTTTCACATCTCTAGCTATCATAGGCAATCTTTCCTCTTGCTTCTATTTATGAAATGCTATTACAATAACTCTTTTAATGTCTTGTTTACTGACTTGATCATTTCTGTAATCAGTTTCAGTTGGTTGATTTTTGTGCTCATTAGAAGCTACATTTTTTGTCAGCCTTCTAAATATTAATTCTGTTAATTTCTAAAGAAATGTCACACACTGTGAATTTTATCTTTTGAGTGCTGGATACATTTATATTCCTGTAAATATTCTTGTGCTTCATTCTCTGATACACTTGAGTTACTTGCAGTTTGATCCTTGGAAAATTTGCTTTTGAACGCTGTTACCTGGGATTAGAGCAGTCTGTATTATAAGTAACTTTGCACGCTCAACCTGAATCTTTCCAAGAATTCTCCCCAGTTCTTCATGAGTTCTGAGGTTCCTCACTCTGTGTGTTAGGAACAGGAGCTTCTCCTGGCTTTGTGTGAGCACCTAGTGTTATTCCTTCAATCTCTTCAGAGATTTCTTTACTTATTCCTGGATGGTATCCTTACAAACACGAATCCATCATCACTCAGATGGAGGTGAAAGAGCTGAAAAGTGAAGCGGGACCTCAATAGATTTTCATTCTCCTCTCTGATTCTCTCCCCTAAAAACTCTAGCTACAGATAGTCCAACCCCCTCCCATCCCAGGAGGCTGCTGTACTTTGACTGCTGTTACTAGGTCTGTGTTGGAGAGTATTGAAGCTGAGTACATGCAGGGCTGTGGCATGGCCTGGGCATGGCTCAACTGAGAAAGAGGAGACACCTCAGGGGGCAAGACAGGCCACAGCTGAGGCCTCCTGGAGACTTTCTGTATAGTTTTCCTTAATTAACATCGTCTGTTGCTCTGAGGGGTCCTTGAATCCCTCCCAAGATCCTGCTCAGTTTTCCTGTGTTTTCTACTCAATTCTTGCTTGTTCTGATTAAATACGGGCTGCCCAGGGTCAGTCGGCCGGCGGACCAGCAGAGTTACAAGCTCTGCCCAGGATCTCACTCCTCCTGCAGCCCCAAAGACCGTGCTGCGTGTCTCATTCCTTTGAGCCTTCGCTGTGCACCCATTTGGGAGACTAGGGATCAAGGCACAGAGCCCAACACGTCTGCATCTTGGCTTGAGACTTTCTCCAGGCAGCAAACGGGGGCAATTCCAGTGCTCCCTGTTCCCTCACTGCCTTCCTGTGAATCAGAAAGCATCACTGCTTCACAGCTTGACGCTCAAAGCCTTGACAATTGTCATCCCATGCATTTTCTCCAGCTTTTTAAAAGTTGTTTCGGTAATAACAATTGAAATATCCACTTTTCCAAGGAGTTCTTAACCTTATAAAAATAGGACATTCACAAATAATACTTTGAAGTAAGAGAAGAGGAAGGCAGCTGGTTGAGGTAAGTGGTGAAAGAAAGGTTAAGCACAGAACTGGCCAGTATAGCTTTTGTTTCAGAAATGAAAAAATGTATTTTGTTAGGCAAAAGAATTCCCCCCCCCCAAAGATGTCCAGCTCCTAATCATGGAAACTGTGAATACATTATCTTACATGGAGAAAGGAATTGTGAAGAAAGCATTAAATACTGTGAGAATCTTAAAATGGGGAGATAGCTTGGGTTATTCAGGTGGATTCAATGTAATCACAATGGTCCTCAAAGGAGAAAGAGACAGGTGTCAGAGATGTGGTAACAGAAATCAAAGATATGACAGTGTAAACTTCCCATTTTTTACATGATTAAAAGCTTCTTTGAAAATTATTGTGATAATAACGTGATGGGATTGAGGCCAGTAGGGGACCATATGCCCAGCCACTACCAAGGGCTACAAGAGACAAGAAGAGCTTGCCTTCAGGAGCTACATAAAGCAAAGGCACAGACTTTCCCCCTGAAGCCTCCAAGACAGATGTAAATTGGCTGAAATCTTGACCTAAACACAGCAAGACCAATTTGGGACTTCAAAACTGCAAAACTATATGGCGATGAGCTTGTGTTTTTTTAAACCAATAGATTTGTGATCATTTGTTACAGCAGTGATCAGAAACTAATACAGGCATTGACTATGAAGGCTGCTTCATGGGCAGCTCCCACTGCTGGAGTCAATGGACTGAACTCAAGGCAGATTCTTGGGGAAACACTGCCTTCCTGTGAATCAGGAAGATGTCCCAACCTTTGTCTCACCTCCACTGGGACGCAAGGTACACTAAGGCTGAGGGAGACAGTGGCTTTCTGAATCCTGAACTCAGAAATGATACATGTTTACTGCTGAAATGGAACTGACTCTCTCTCCTTGATATTTTCAAAAACATGGTCCTGAAGGTTCCAAACAGGGGCCATTCCTGACCATAGTTCTCTTCAATTGGCTTTTTGCTTAACTTGAAGTGACTTTACAGCAATTATTTGGCAGACTTCTTTCCACGATACCTGGATACTTTTGTGTCCACCTGAAGTTAAGTAGAAAATAGTTCCTTATGGATGAAAATTTCTTGACAACCAGCACAAGTTGTCTGTATAAAGGTTCTAAGTACACTCAAGTCTCCTGTCCAGGTAACAGCACTAGACTACAGGGTCAGCAGCTGAGATACACTGAGCGCTGGGCGGTCTCCTCCCCGGGTAGGCATAGAGCCACAGGTGATGAGTGTCCCTCGGGGCAGCAAGCGTTCTCTCTGTGTATGCAGATTTGCACCAACAAGCAGCTGGCTGATGGGGCACTCGCATTGTGCTGGAGGAGAGCTTTGCTCCTGACTGAACAGAAGGGCACATTGTTGAGCCTAATCCTGACTCCCTTGGCGACTGTGGGGAAATGAATAATGCCCCACAGGATCCTAGGAGCAGGCGTCAGGTCGTAAACCCAAGCAAGACTGGGTGGAGTCAATGGCTTAAAGGCTGATCCATATTTTTCTTTTACTTTTCTTTTCCTTCCTTTGTTTTTTTTTTTCTTCTGAAGCAAGACAAGACAAGACTTCAAACAGACTAGATGGGGCATGATGTTCGTGGGTCGAATTAGGCTAAAGTACTCTAAGTCTGAGTGATGAATTTTATTTTCCAGATGGGTAATGTTTCCACATTTAGACTCTGTCTTCATAGGACCAAACAACTGAGGTTCTTTCAAAAGCCAGATAGACAGCCCAGTGTGGTGGTACACACTTGTACTCAGGTTGAGAGGCAGGAGGATCGCCCAGAGTTTGAGTCCAGCCTGGGCAACACAGTGAGTTCAAGGCCATCCTGAACTACATAACAGAACTCTTGTCTCAAAAAAGAAAGCTTAGAGACTTCCCTTTCTTGACTGATACCAAAGAATTGGTTTGCCTAGCTTGCTTTTTTTCTGTTTTTCTTTTAGTCAATTGGAAAAATTCATTCATTTCACATACCTAGGTTTGTAATATATTTTATGTGCATTTCACCAATCTAGGTTTCAATTTGTAATGTTTTTAATGTGTAATGTTTTTACTGTGCAAGTGTATTGTGTCTTAAACACACACACACACTCTCTCTCTCTCTCTCTCTCCCCTTTTATTCCTTCCCCTCTTAAAATGTGAGAGGTCTTCAATATGACAGAGGCTGAAATAGTATAACTGTGTTTCAGTTATTTGAATTTTTATCACTTAACTCTCAAAATACTGGTATCAGCTTCTTCTTTGTGGAATTGCTAGTGAAATAGTGACATTGAAGCTGGGAAAAGAAGAAATTTGGCTGTACAAATACTGGGAGGGGCGCAGACATCTCCAGCTGCGTGTTGAGCTAGAGCCCACGCGCTGATCTGCGAATTCTGGCCTTTGTGAGACAGGTGAAAACACTGCTAATTAGGAGTTCAGAGTTTGCTCCTGAGTGTTACATGATTAGGTGAAGACAGTATAACTCAGGGAAACTCAATGGACAGGACTAGTGAATAACTTGAGTCCATAGTCAGGTGCTTTGTTTAGAGTTATTTTAACCAGGGACTTGGAAGTTCAAGTAGAACAAGTCCACTTTCCTTTAATGGCTACAGAGCTACAAAAGATGGTCCATTCTCAAACTTGGAAATGAAACTGAAAAATAACTGTAACATCTCAGCCATTTGTATGCAAGTGGCCTCAATGCTATTACCTTATTTAGCAAATGAATTATTTATCACCTATTATGTGCAAAGGTGCTGCGAGGCAGTCAGGGTTCAGTAGCAGACAAGACAGGCATGATTCCCATCCTTCAGAGAGCTGAAGACTGGGGAGAAGAAAAGTGTGGTGGGTTTCAGTGTGGTCACCCAAATATGTCCACCTCCTAATCCTTGGACCCTGTGCGTATGTAACCTTACACAGTAGAAGGGACTTTGCAGATGTGATTACACAGGAGACCTGAAGGAGGAGAGATTATCTTGGATTACTTAGATGAGCCCAGTGTAATCTCAAGTGGGTCTGCATGTGGGAGGGAGGAGGATCAGAGTCAGGGACTGCAAATCCCCGGTGAGTGGTGCAGATGCCAGGTGAGGTTGGTGGGGATTGGTGCCAGGCTGCCAGCTCTGAAGATCGAGGGAGAGGGCATAAGGCCTGTATCAGTCAGAAAAGGAAAAAAGAATAGTAAGATGTGCCATGTACAGCAAGCAGCTCCCTGTGATGAATGTGATCATCACGTACTATGAATATGTCCTCATTTAAAAAAAAGAAAAGACAAGAAAGGAGGGTCCCCCAAAGCCTCCCGAAGGAGCAGCCCTGCAGACATCCTGACTTTGCCCCATTAAAACCCATTCCAGATTTCTGGTCTCCAGATCTGTAAGATAATAAGTTCCATTGCTTTACGCCACTAAGTTTGTCGTAATGCCTGGCAGCAGCAAAAGAAAAATAGTACCAAAAGAATAAGCAAATTATCACTCTGCTAACTGCCTCACTCCCAGTGCTATGAAGAGATATCAGAGCACTTGGGGGGCCACCTAGGGTGGGGTCAAGCCAGCCCCCCTGAACTTCCCCAGCGTGGGCAGGCTTGCGTAGAAGCTGGCAGGAGCAGATGCAGAGTGATGTACTACGGGCAGAAAAGCAGGCTTGGCAAGGTCCCAGGGCCTGGAGGAGCCTGGAGATTGGAGACCAAGGAAGCCCTGAGTGGCTGGAGCACCACAAACCAGGAGACTGCCACAGCTGGAACACGGGAAGGAGCCACTCTGCAGGGCTTTGACAATGGCAGGGACTTCAGCTTTATCCCAGAGGTGAAGGCCAGCCAGCAATGGGTTGTAATAAGTGGGTGCTCAGACAAGACTGCCAAGGATTTTAGGGGACAACTAAGCCTGCTAGGTGGGGAAGGGGTTCAAGGAAGGAGGAGAAGGGTAGATGACGCCAGATGAAGTTTGCTGCATTCATCAAAGCACTGGAAGACTCTGGAAGGTTAGGCAGGGACCATAAGCACAAGGGCACAGGTATATTATGGGGATGGGATCCACAGGACCCAGGGATGGATGGATTGAATCCTGATTCTTTTAAAAAGTGCTAATTAGTATTCTCTTACTGGTGTAGCAAAAATATTTATCAATTTTCCTGCTTAACATTTGGGATTTGTCCAGTGTGAGGCCATCATGAATAGCTGGGCTGTCATGGTTCTCATACAACCATTATCAGGAATATGCACTTTCTGGAAACTGCTGGGTCAAAGGAGAGGTGCAGATTTCACTATTTTAAAAACCGCCACACTGTTGTCCATAGTGATTCTACCACTTCACAGCCTCTGGGAAGTGCACTCGGTAGCAAGGAAAGAAGCAGCTTCCCTTAAAGAACAATGGTCTGAGGTCTTTAACCAGCTCCCTTTGTGCTGTGTGCTGTAGAGACTCCGAGGTGAGGATGAAGATTTGGTCTTGTGGACACCTTCTCTGGAAGTCAGAATCCATCATTTCATTGGGGAGAGGGAGCCCCAAAAGTCTACTAAATGTTAATCAAATCATTCTGAGGAATATTTTCCTTGAAAACCTGTATAGACCAGAGTTCACCAAAAAATCAAATAATAAGATAGGATTAAAATCTCAAATTTTAGAATCTAACTGCTGTTACATCATTTTAGATTGGGAGCTGAGGCCTGAAGCTATTCGCACTCTTTCTTCCCCTTGCTGAGTAGAACAGTATTTTCTTAAACCACGTGATGACGCATTGTGTTTACCAACTGTGTCCTTCAGCTCTTCCCAGTCCCCATTTCAGCCTCCAGATTTGCTCCCCCCTCTCGTTATCCCTCACTGAACAGAAAATCATTTCCCCCAATTGTTCGTCAAATCTTCCACCCAGAAGACAATGTGTTCTGGCCAATGATATCACCCAAAGTAGGGTTTGCAGCATCCACAGGTGCCAGCCAGAAAGAGTCCTGAGACCAGAGGCTTAGGTCAGGACTGTGTTAAGTGAGCCAGATGTTTAGCCCCTGGTTTCAGAATCTCAGTGGATCTAAGTAGTAAAATGAAGGCAGGAATATGGAAGTTTGACCACTGAATACCTGGAGCCCAAAGGCCAAGGGAAATAGGATTTCTCAGGTAATTTTGAAGAGATTACAAAAGAATGGTGATCTTGAATAGCTTAGACCTGAAGAAAATTGGAGAGGTTACAAAATTGGAGTTAAAAATGTTTAGCCACTTAAGATAGATTCCTTTTTGGGCTGCTTAGTCTCTTGCACAGGAAACAGGAATTCTTTGTACTTAGGAGGGATGGTGGATTTCATGGTGGCTCCCTTCAAAAGATGTGACCACCCAGAACCTGTGACAATGACATTATTTAGAAAAGAGATTTTGGCAGATGCAGTGAAAGAACTTGACATGAGATGTCCATAATTACCTGGGTGAGCCCTAAATCTAACGACAAGTGTTCTTGTAAGAGGAAGACAGGGAAATAGGAAGCTGTCATCTGCGGACAGACACAGGGGCAGCCACAGGTTGGGGAATGCATGGGGTCACCAGAATCTGGAAGAAGCAAAGAACAGTTCTCCCTGAGGCCCTGTGAAGATCTCAACTTCCGGCCTCCAGAACGGTGGCAGAGGTCCTGTTATTCTGAAGCCACCTTGTTTGAGTGGAACTTGTTACACAGCCGGGAAAGCCAGGCAGAGGGGAAGGCAGGCTGAGCAGATGGGTTGGGTGGGTGCAGAGTCACAAGTAAGCCTGGGCAGAGTGCAGTCCAAACAAGGAAAGAGTTGTCCATGGGATCAGTTCCTCTTTGGGGCCCATTACTCAGGCACCCCGAAAACAGTTCTCTCCTACCATTTCCACCAGTCACCCAGCTTGAAAACAGCTAGCGATGAAGAGGAAACTCCTTCCCATTGTGTCCTGCAGGTCCCGTAAATGCGTGCAACTTCTTCATTTGGTTCAGGCTCATTACCAGTGGAGCAAGCCACACAACTCAGTACTTTTAATCATTTTTCTCATTATTTTTCATTCTCTGCTTTAGTTGTCTCATATTTCTTCACTCTGTCACCCAGCCCCTTGGTTATATATTTTTCTTGTCATTTATCTTGGAAAAACAAAACTAAATGGCATAATTAATATTGCTTATATGAAAGATGTGACTTTTGGGGAGAAAAAATTGCTATTAATTGCTGATTCGCATTGTAAACATCTTTAAAACTTTTGAGTGCATGGAATTTCTGGTCCCCACGGGGCCATCCTGGGATCCACAGGATCTCTGCCTGTCAAGGAATGGCTTCGGCTGAGAGGTCTAGATGCAGGCTGCGCATGGCTAGGACCAGGGCCCCATCCACCTGAGTTCCCAAGGTTGTGCTGCGGAGAAAAGAACATGCAGCGAATCTTCTACCCTATCCATGTGGGTATCTAGAGTTACATCTTTAAACTGGAAATTTCAAAAATGACAGCATTTAATCCTGAAAAAAACAACACATGTGTTATATTTCTGTCCTATGACAAAATACATAGAAAAGAAAAGGGAAGAGTCACCTTAGAGGAGGACAGGTTTATTTGGACTCATAGTTTTGGAGGCTTCAGTCCATGGTCTGAAATATCCACTGCTTGGAGGATGAGACAAGATAGGAACATCACAATGGCAAGAGGCGGCAGAAAAAAAGTACTCACCTCCTGGCGGCCAGCTGGGGAGGGGGACAAGGCGGGAGAGAGGGAGAGGACTGAGAGAAGGAAAGTTAAAGAACAGAGGAGGAAGGGCCAGGGGCAAGTCAGAGCCCCAGGCTGTGCCCCATGACCACCTCTTCCCCTCAGCTAGGGCCTGCCTCCTAAGTCTCATCATCTCCCAGTGACACCGTGAACCCCATGACCCAGGCACCTCCCAAAAGCCCAGCCCTGGACATTACTGCACTGGAAATAAAGCCCATAAACCTTTGGAAGATATTTCATATGCAAACTGTATCAGCAACTCTTCAAATATATAACCTCTTTAATCCAGTAGCACTCGATTTTTGAGGATGACGTTCCTCTGTAGAGCCCAAGGAGAAGAGGTTTCCTACACCTGGCTCTTGAACTGTTACCCAGTCTCAGGGTCTGAACTTGCTGAATTTGCCTCAGATTTAAAATTGACCTCTGAATTGAGAGAAGTGATGTGAAGGGGGTCAGTGAGACCCTGAAGTTTATTTTTTTAATTTTATTTTAAAAGGGAGTAAAATTAAACACAACAAAACAGAACAGAATGGTACATAAGAAAGCATAAATTTCAAAGCTAGACAACCAGAGATCTTCACTATCTGTCATATTGTCTCTTGTTTTCTTCCCAATGTTTGTCCTTATCCTTGCATATGGAGAGCTCATACTAAATAACATAGCCAATCTTTTCACAAGATGTGTAGTTCACTGGCTCCCACTTGCTAGGCAGGGGGGAGAGGGAGAGGGAACACGGGATGGGGGACAGGACAACATGAGATGTCTGATTCTCAGCCCACATGCAGGCAGGATCACAATCGCCCCCCCAAATACAGGAAGAGTTCCTGTTCTCCCACACCCCAAGTCAACCACACAGTGCAGGTCCCGACGCACCAGGGTCTCTCTCCTTCGGGCTGCCGAAAGTCTGCCACACTCTCAGCTGCCCCCAGAGAGGGGGGGATTTCCTTGTTCTCCTGGCACCCCGAGTCAACCGCACCATGCAGGTCCTGATGTGCCAGGGTCTCTCCCCTGCAGGCCCCCTAAAGTCCACCATACTCACCTGCTATTTCTTTCTGATGAATTGACCATTCCATTTCCAAAGTTCTGAAATGGCCAACAGACCACAGAAAGAATTCTCTTTAGGCTCCTGTTTGAAACCAGCAGCTACAGCAATCTGCTGGCCTTGCTTCAGGGCCACGACCCTGAAGTTTAGATGGAAATGATCTGCATTTACAGTTGCAAGCAGTCTTCATCACCATGACCCGGTCGATATGATAATAGGGGTATTATGAGACCCAAACGAGAAACTATAGTATATAAATGGTGGGCACATAATAACTGCTCATTAAATATATTACTGTTAATGAGACTGGAGTGAATTTTCCACTGGAGTGGGAAATGGAAATCTGCTTTCCTTTCTCAGTTTCAAGTCATTCTTGAATTCCATGATTTTAATAGAAAAATTCGAGTGAGGTCACAATACCCTTTCTAAGATCTTCACATGCAGCCCTCATAGCCTGCTGGGAGGTGTATGCTCCACCCAAGGTGCCATCCCGGGGCTGTGGCACTCCTGGTTGGGGTCCCAAGGGTGACATGCACTGTCCTGATTCTCCAGACATTACCTATGCAGCCGGCCCTATTCCAGTTCCTCCCGCCCCGGGCAGGTTCCAGACCCTCGAGGGCCTGGGACAGCCCGGCCTCCCAGCACTGGAATTTGACTCTTGGTGCTGAGAAATACCTTCAGAGAACTCAGTCCTAGGCTTCCGGGGCCTGGACTTGGGGAAATGAATGCTTCTCAAATCCATCCTGGATCCAGGGCTCCTTAGATCACTGGACGCATGACCCTGACCACTCTTTCATCAGAAAACACCTCGTATTTTTTTCTCAAAGATCCAGAGGAAAAAAACCACTTGGTTTGTGTTTAATTTAGCCATTTGTGCATTTCGCAGTCTTTAATGGAAAGGCAGCATTACAAAGCACTTAGGAACCCAGACTAGAAAGCCATCCCCTCTGGGATCAAATCCCAACCCATCACTTACTACAAATCTACTCCTGGAGTTTCGTTTGCCAGGTAAAATCCCTGTACCCAGCTATCTTTGAATTTCAATAAAGAAGCTATTTTTAGTACAAGAACATCCCAGATATTGCGTACAGCATTTAGTTTGTAAACAAAATTTTGTGAGCACTGGGAGCACATGTTTACTAGAGAATTATGAATTGTTATTCCAAAATTTAGCCTTAGCTGGACAGTCTCCCCCCCCCCCTTTGGGACCTTGTGTGCTAAGTCTTTTTTGTTAAATCTGGCAACTTTATTGTGTATAAGAGCATTAATCCTTCTGAGCCTCAGCTTTCTCATCTGCAAAATGGAGATAAAAAACATTACAAAATTCTGAGTTCTAGGGCTGGGGTTAGGGCTCAGCAGCGTAAGTGCCTACCCAGCAGGTGCAAGGTCCTGAGTGCAACTCCTAGAAAAAAAAAAAAGGGAGACAGAAAAGAAAAAAAGAAAAGTATTCTATCTCACAGAATTGTTCTGGGAATCCAATGCGTTAGTATTCGTGCAGTACTTAGAGCAGGACTTGGCAGACAATAATCACTAACAAAGCACTGTGAAAGGAACCATCCTATCAGTCTCTCTTCAAGCTGTCCATACATGCCTTACCCTACCAATGATACTACGCTTTCCCATAAAACGCAGGACTGACTGTGTCTGGGGAGGGCAGGAGAGCAAGGGCTGGGTGCCCTCCTGGGACTGTGGTTTCTGCTGTCTTCCCAGCCTGGCTTTCCCCTTCCCTTGCTGTTACCTCAGACCACTGCTTTCTCCTGAACCATTCCCATGTTCCTGCAGCCCTCAGTACAGCGTGGAGTTTACGAGTTTAGAGTTTACGCAGCGCAGACACAGGGAACACGAGAGGGAGGGTCGGCTTCCAGCCTTCTACCCTCTAGCCTTTGTCACCCCTGCTGCTACCTCTCCTGTTTGTCCCTTGGATACATCTCAGGCCCATCCCATCCCTCATTTATCTCACTTGCTCTCCAAACAAAAACACAGGCACTAGAAGCTAAGGCCAGCCGATGCTTAGAGGGTCAGTGCCTTTGTCTTCATGTGAGGGTCTGACAAACAAGTGAGGGGGTACGAGGAGGAGCATGCAGTGGGAAGAATGCTTTCTCCACCCGCACACAAGACTTGTTCTTGTGCTGCATGCTTCAGCCACACGGTCCTAGGGATTCTTCCTCTGTCCTTAGCACAGGAGCTCACTGTGACCCAACACCAGGGCATAACCTGCGCACAACTCCCAGCTGAAGCGGATGAGCTCTCTGGGGCCATCTCCTCAGGTGCCCGGGGTTGCTGGATTTCAGAAACAGAATCTGCTTTGATCTGTATTTCTTGCTTTTCCTCACAGTGGCCTGAAAAAAGTCCTGAATCAAAGACAGGAAATCAAGAGAGAAGCTGCAGGGCTGCAGAAGCAATGCCTTACCTTTCCCTCGGTGGTCAGGCTAGACCACAGAAGAGAATGTGCCAAGATGGAAGCCAAGGCCAAAAGGCAGAGAGAGAGGTGTCACCCAGGAGCAAACCAGAATGTGATCTGAGGTCCCTGAAAACAGGCAAAACACACCTTGGACTCAGTATTTACTTACAGCAAGGGAAGAGGTCATGCACAAAGCAGCGCCTCACTCCTGGCAGTCGGTTGGGTGGCTACTCAACAGTCAAGGAAGAAAATGTGGCTGCCTGAACACCACTCACCATAGAAGGACCCCGCCCCTCCCCCGTGGAGTCTGAAACACACAGCCTAGATGTGGCAGGTGCTTTAGCGGAGGAAAGGAGCCTGAACCGGGGCAGGTGGCGAGCCTGGCAGAAGCTGAAAGAGTGCCCAGTCTCTTTATAGGAAAATGTTCCTGGCAAAGGACTCAAATTACACAGCTGACTAGGAGGTCAAAAGACAGTGCACTTCTGGTTTTCCCTAGAAGAAATAAATCTACTTGTCAGAAGGCGGTACAGCAAGAAAAAGAGAAAGAAAATATGTCAGTTACTAAGTCCTCAAAAGAAGAGACAGGATGGGTTCAGACTCAGGTTCTGGGGACTCAGATCAGCATGAAGTCCCAGAAATCCCCTGACTTTTCATATCCACAAACACTGCAAGGCACAATTAACATTTACTCCTCAGTCTCTATGCAAGAAAACTGTTCCAACTGGCAGGAACCATTCAGTGACTTTTAAGTAGTAGAGTCTCTGCTGTTTTGACTCATATGTTATGGTTTGCTGGCAGAGCTTCAGCACAAAGAAAAGAGGACACAGCATCCCTATGCAGCAGAAGTGTGAGTGCCTGAGAATTCTGGTGATTTATTGCTAGATAACAAATACCCCAAACCTAGATGCTCAAACAATGATTCATCTCTCTCACAATTCTGCAGTTGGTCTGGGCAATTCTTCCTCTTCCTGTGTTGTCAGATGGCTGTGGCTGTCTGCAGGCTCTGCGGGAGCTCAGTGCTACTGCTGGAACATCAGTCCTCCTCCATATGGACCTCGCCACGTGGCTCCTTGGGCTGCCTCACAGCATGGCGGTTGGGCTCCAAAAGCAACATTCCCAGAGTGAGAGTTCCAAGATGGAGACACTGGAAATTTGTAGACCAAGGAAGCACCGACCCCAGAGCTGGAATGACAACCCTTTCTCCAAATTCAGTTGGTTTAAATGGTTTGGTTGGGGATTTAACTCACTGGTGCAGCACCAGCCTGAGAAGTATAAGGTCCTGAGTTTGATTCTTGGTATTCTCCCAAAAAATTGTTCATTCCAGAGCCAAATTAAGAGAAGATTACCCAAAAACATGAATACCAAAGCCATGTTTCATTTTGAGAAGCAAACAGTCAACTACTTTAGTTTTTGTTCTTAGGTTCTATAGTTCCCCCAAAACAATACTCTATCTCAGGTATATTATTCAGTTTACCAATAATTATTGAATATGTTTGAATATGTGCAGTATTCAATTTCCCATACTCTATGTATGTGTGTGTACCTTATTTCTACATCTACTTAAAGTGCTCATATTGAGGAGAGAACAAACAGTTAAGTAAATTCTGGTGGAAGGAATAATATGAATACTTGCTATTTAAATAAATCAGTAAAGAAGAGGATTCGGTGGAAGGAAAATTACTTCATAGAAAACTGCTGGCAATGCGCTTAACAGATAAATTATAAGCCACTATAAATCCTGAGCTGTTAGCTTTTTTGCGGTTGTTGCTATAAAATCATAGTTTTGTTTCCTTTAGGTCTAGTGGGCCACTCCAGTCCCATCTTCAGGGTGTATTGGGGAAAATTTTAGGCTCTGGAGTCCACCCACCTGGATCATAACTCTGCAACCCTGAGAAAATCACTTAACCTTCCCATGCCACAGCTTTAAGGAGAAGAAACTGATAGTATCTTCTGATAGTATCTGATAGTTTTTGTGACTTAATGTGTAGGAAGCACTTAGAAGAGCACTTGGCATGTAAAACACGCTCCCTAAGTGTTAACCGTCGTTGATGACCCTGAAGAGGCTGAGGAATGGCTCTACCTCAGAGATGCCGGCAGCCACAGGGAGCTGTGTGCTACTCTAACTGGCAACAGAGACCTTGCAGATGTGGTTAAGGGTCCTGAGGGGGGAGAGAATGTGCCAGTTTCATAGGCAGACTCAGTGTACTCACAGAGGTCCTTCTAAGAGAGACGCAGGCAGTGGGAGAAGGAGAGGGGACCTTGGAAGCAGAGTGTAGAGCATGGAAAGAGGGAGCTCCGAGACAAGGACGGCAGGCAGGAGACTCCAAAAGGAACCCGTTGGCCTTCTGACACTTGTTTCAGCGGCAATGGGAAAACCACGCAGTAATGGTGAGGGCCGCTGCTGCTGCTGCTCTGCACACCAGCTCCTCCCCTGCACCTCTCTGTCTGCAACCGCAGGAAAGTGTTCACCCCCAGCCCTGGTGAAATCCATCAGGCGGCCCAGTGCACTGGGTTCAATCACACCGTCACACTTGGTTTCTTTAGATTTCTAAGCCACTCGTTCAAACATCAAAACAATGCTAACTACTTTGCATTTATATTTTATGAGTTGTTTTCATCAACATTTTCATCAATATTTTATCATGAAGTCATGAGTTTTACTTTAATTTTATGCTTTGTAAGGCTTTCAGCATGGTTAAGTATGATTTTTCTCATGCATTGAGGACATTTTGGGGTTCTTTTCCCCTTTGGGTTGAACATCCTCAAGCACCTTATGGCAGGCAGGGGTGAGACATGTTTAACAGCCAAAATTACTTACAATTCACACTTGCAGTGCACTTTACAGTCCATGCCTTTTTTTTTTTTTAATCAAATGTCATCTTGCTTTTTTCTCCCAACAGTTTTGTAAGTGGAAATTAGACTCAAGGAAATACAGAATGAACTACGGAAAAGGCATAGACATAGGTGATAGAGATTCTTGATTCTCAAACCAGATACTCTGAGATACTTGTGAAGACTTTCAGGGAAAATGTCAGAGAATTATATGTTTGAAAAACAAGGCTTTTCCTTTCTTCTTCTCTCACTGCTCATTTAGCATGGAAAGACCTAAATAATGTCTCAGATATAAAACTATACACATTATATTTCCTGGCTATTGTGAAAGTTTGAGCTTTTCTTGGTCTATCATCCCATGTTTATTCCCATGATAAGAAACAACACATTGGGTGTTGAGTGCTATTTTTAAAAACATTATCAGTGTAAGACACATTTAAGGATTGAACATATGAGTAGAGATTGTGAAGTCAGAAAATAATATGACTTCTTGGTTTGCAGAAGTTCAACTTTAATTTAGTAAGCCAAAACTCAGAAATGTTTAGTAGAAACCTCAGCTGGGATCTTCCAGCATACTCCCTTAGAGGAGAATGTGAATTTAGGTCTTAGGTCTTCGGCTTTGGGGATGAAAAGGGTTATTGATTACCACTAAAAATCTCTAGGCAATGCTGGAGATGTTTTAGAGCTTTTGCAGCAGTCTTTCCTCAGCTTGTCATGTCATATCACCATTGGGAACGGTTTGTGGAGGTAGAAATTAAATAATAAAGAAATGCACAGGAGCCGGAAGGGACTCTAAAAACCGTGTCAATAAATGTAAACAGACTTGGAGCCACTGCCACCAAAAGATCTAGGCAACTTTCAATAATGGTGGCCATGAAATCTTACTCCTTCCATGAAGTTTTTCCTTTGACCTGGACTGGTCATAACTTCTTCCAAATACAAAGTTCTGTAACATCCAAGGTCTTGCACTTTTACAGCTGAAATTGCATCCCAGAAAACATCTAAGGAAAATTAGAGATGGCTGAGTACAAAATTGAGATTAGTAAAAATAGCTTTATTATAAATTAGCAGTGGGATGGAGAAAAATAAATTAGCAAAAACAAGACTCACAATACAATGGGGAGAGTCCCACTCATAATAGCAACCAATGAGAATATTGTGCAGGACCTTTCTAAGTAAAACTAAAATCTACTGACGAATATAAGGAAGAACAGAATAAATGGAGAATTATGTTCCTAGATGGAAATGATGAAAATGTTAACATTTCAATTCTTCCAAGATCAATTCGTAAATTTAACGTGATCCTAATCAAAATTCTACTTATTTTCATGAAACTTAGCAAGGATATTCTAAAATCCATGTGCAAGTGATTATGGTAAAAAAAAAATAACTAAGATTTAGAAAAAATAACAAAGAGACATTGCTGTAACAGATTGTGAAACATTGTATAAACCTGGAGCCATTAAAATTGTGAAATTTTAGCACATTAACATATTTCAGAAATCAGTGAAAGAGTTTAAGAATACAGAAAGGAAATCATGTATCTTCAGGACTTAGTGTATGCCAAAGGTGGAACTCAGAGCCCATGGGTATAAATTATGATTGCATTCTGCAGCAAGTAACAGAAATAGGAAAAATAGTAACTTCACCAAAGAGTGATTTATTTTCCTTATATAACAAAAAGTAGAAGACACAGTGCTGGGCTGGAGCAAAGCCCCAGGAGTCACACAGTTCCCTCAGGCGTCCGCTCCAGCCCCTTGTCACAGATTTCCGCCTTTAAATGCAGCTCTTCACAGACACCTTGCTGCCCTTCCTTGTGGTGCATCTCAATGTGGCAACAGGAAAATGATAAACAAGGAGGATGAGATGTGTCTTGAAGCCAGGAGTGGGAATTCTGCTTCCATTTCATTGGTCAGAATTCTCAGGCCTCTCAAGCTTCAAGCAAGAATAGCAGGACTAGAAGCTGGAAGATACTGGTCAAAGGTGTGAGGAGTGAATTCAAGAGATCTGCTGTACAACGCGGTGATGATAGTAAATAGCAACACATGATGTGCTTAAAAATTGCTGAGTCTAGATTTTAGGGGTTCTCACTACAAAACATGATGTGCATAAGGTAAAGCATATGTTAAGTAAATCAATTTAGCCATTCCACTCTCTCTATATAGATAGATAGATAGATAGATAGATAGATAGATACAGATACACACACACACACACACATATATAAATAACATAGTATAGGCATATATGATACACACAGTTTCATCAAATTATATACAATAAGTGCATACAACTTTTATTAAATTTTTAAAAGAGCAAAGGATAGAATATGTAAAGAAAATTGGCCAGAAAGGCAAACTAGGTAAACACTGGAAATTGGCTAGGTAGGTAGTACCTAGGTAAGCATTGGAAATTGGCTAAATAGAAGTATCTGCCCCAAAGCACCAGATTCATGGGTGTGAGACTTCTGCTGACACACAGGACCTCATGGTTGGTTCAATGCTCTTCTGTTGACATCATGAGATTCTTAGTAGTTTATCTCTGAAATTGTATTTCATAGGTGCAGTCTGGTGAAAAATGGAACATGTGCCTGATTCCGGAGGTATATGAGTCATGCAAACCCACCAGTCCTTGCTGCCCTGTTTACACACAGCATGTGTGATGCTCCATGAGTGAAGGGTTCTGTGGACTCACAATGTGTGCAAATTCACTCAGACTCCGAGTACAAGGTAAGCTGGTTGCATCTATTATTGAGGAGCTGACAGCCTTGAGAAGTGGTGCTTCCCATTTCAAACTAGAATTTGCTTCACATGGTGAAAGAAGGCCAAAGTGAGGAAGAAACACAAATGACCTAGGGACTCTATGTTATTTCTTATGCATGCCACTTCATAAGTTTTTCCACTACAATCCCATGGAGGAAAGAGAGCAATCCAATTCCTTTTCCAGTCAGTTGTTCCTTAATAGCAAGTCAGAGGTAGAGAAAGTCCTTAAAATGTTCAGGTATCAAAAAGTAAAATGCAAACAGTTGAGCTACTTTTGTCATTTTTTTTAAAATTTTATTTAAAGAGAAAAAAAGGTAGAAATAAAGTGAAAAAAGGCAGAAAAAAGGGTAGAAATAATACAGAATTTCAAAAAAAAAACAAAGAAATCACTAGTTGATAAATTACATCTTGTCCTCTTAGAAATAGTTGTTCATGTTACAAAATTAAGGCATACAAAGTGAACAAACAGTGAGGCTGCAAACAGTTCTGTTCAACGATCCAACAAAGACCTGGTAATATGGTTATCAATCCCACACACTTAAACATACAGGCAGTTATATCCTTTAGAGCATTTTCTTTTCCTCTTTTTGCTTTTTAAGGACATTATCTGTTTAGTTATATTATGTTTCAGCTTTCTCAGTACCTTATTGATCTGTTTTGTTGTTGTTACTTCCTTTTTAATCACCTTATATAATTCTGTTGTTTTGTTTTTGAATATCTCATCATTCATGTCACATGGATCAGCTTTGGTAGAGTTGGGAGTTTTTGGAGGCATTTTGTTACCTTATTTTCTCATGTTCTCTTGTTTTATTTTTATTTAATGTTTATTCACTTGGAGGTAGTAATATACAACAAAACAGGATGGAATAAAGCCAACTGAGACAGTATAGTGAAATTGGCACAGAACATCACAGCAGGTCACCAGGACAACAGTAATAGGCAACGTTGTATATCTCGTTGTCTTCACAATAGTTGTTCTTCTACTAGGTACAGCAAAATCAAAAGAAATACACAACATTATAGAACACATCAACACAGAGTATTGAATAGAGCAACACCATTAATCAGGACAAAGCAAAATGGTGATAAAAATATCTGCCTTCAGAGATAGTAGAAGGAAACTCCCCTCACTTGCTGTACCAAATATGGTCACCTCCTAAGAGATACCCAGATCCCTGGATCCCAGTTGTTAACGGGGGGGGGGGGGATGTGGTATGTTTGATTCTAAGCCTGTGTCCCGGTAGGCAGCAGGCTGGTTGCTGGTTGGCTCAGCGCCCTAAGTTCCAACATGGCACGGATCTCAGGAAATGCTGTTGCTTCTTATTTCCCCGCCCTGGGGTGGCTGCGGCTTGCCAGACCACAGTCAATTAACAGGGCGGCAGGCTGGTTGCTGGTTGGCTCAGCACCCTAAGTTCCAACATGGCCAAGCTACTTTTGTATAGTGTCTCTTCTGTTTTGAAAAGAATTATACATAAATATAGAAGTGATGATTATATAAATCGGGCAGTTATAGTGACTCTATATGTGAGTTATGCATAGCCTTGTCTTTGTTATTTTTCTCACTTTTTTGTGACAAAATAGCCAACACTGACAAGTTAAAAGAGGAAAGGTTTATTTCGGCTCCCAACTTGTAGAGGTTTTACTCCATAGTCAGCTGGTTCCAAGGCAGCGAGGAATTATGGAGAAGAAACAGTCCATGGCATGGTAAGCAGAAGGCAAAGAACAACAAGCAGCAGCTTTCCTCCTGTTTCCTTATTTTCCATGCTGGCTACAAACCTATGGATTGGTATCACCCACACCCAGGGTGGGGCTTACATTACCCACCACCAACACTAAACCAATTTAGTTAACACACACCCTTAATCCTAATATCACACTCCCAGGTCCAGTGGGCCCCAGAAATCTCCACCTATGAGTGTTTGAGGCTTTGGGGGGACATATAGATGCAAGCCATAACAGGACTCCTGGCATGTCACATGATCAGGAATGACCTGAAAAGATTCCAAAGTCTGTCCTGTGGCTAAAGAAATCTCCAACAAATTATTAGTTGACCATGAAGCTCATCAGAGACTTCCATAGCTTTTATGAGGCAGGGAATACAGACTTTCTTAGTCATTTTCTTTTGCTGAGACAAAATACATGATATCCACAATTTAAAGTGGAGACATTTAGTTTGGCTCACAGTTTGTAAAGGTTTCATTTCATAATCAGCTGGCTTCAAGGATGAGAAACATGGCAAAGAGGGATATAACAGAAAGAGTTGCTCAGGGTATGGTGAACAGGAAGTAGTGAGAGTGAAGGGAGGACTTAGGAGGGTGATGTATCTTCCAGGCACACCCCCAGTGACCCACTTTTCAATATCACATTGGCAATAAACTCCTCAGGGGACTAATCCACTGGTGAGTATCACACTCACATGATCAAATGACCTTCTCAAAGCCCCGCCTACGAACACATGAGGCACTGGTGGGAGATCTAGACACAAACCATAACACAGATTTACAGAAATAGCTCAGAAAAGTCACTAAAAAAAGCTACTGCAACAAACAGCAATACATTACATTGTGTGCATTAAATTGTTGCCCTAAATTGGTTAGGATATCTAGTTTTCAATGAAATTTATAAAGAATATAAAGAAACATCAAAGAATGGCCCATAGATTGGGGAAAAGTAGTAAATAGAGAAAGACTTCAAATCATCTATTTGTCCAAAGAACTAAAGGAAGCTATGTCTAAGAACTAAAAGAAAGGAGAATGATGTCTTACCACAGAAAATATCAGTCAAGAATTAGAAATTATTTTTAAAAAGAATGAAATAGAAATTCTGGAGTTTAAAATGACAGTAACTGAAAATTTTTACTAATGGCATTCAACAGCATATCAGAGCAAGCAGAAAGATCAGCAAACTTGAAGAAGCTCAAGAGTCAGGATTTAGCCAAAGAAACAAAAGACTGGAAGAATGAAAAACAACAAAACACAGGCACAATAGGAGTCCCAGAAGGAGAGGAGAGCAAGAAATGGGAAGGTGTAATGGATGGAGTCTTCCCACATTTTTTTTTTTTTAGACAAGGTTTTGCAAAGTTGCCCAAGCTTTAAACTCTAGATCTTTTTCTCCTAGCTTCCTGAGCAACCAGTGTAAAAAATTTCAGTGTATACATTCAGGAAACTTAGTAAATGTCATAAATTCAAAGAGATTCACATATAGGCATATAATAATCAAACTGTATAGATTAAACATAGAGAAAGAAGAGATTAGTGACTCATGACATTCAAGGAACCTTTAATATGATTGAATCATTTTTTAAACTGAAAATTATGAAGGCCAGAAAGCAATGAGATAACATATTCAAATCCTAAAAGGAAAAGAGATGTCAATCAAGAATTTCAAATCAGGCAAAAGCATCTTTTAAGAATGAAGAATTTACAGCAGTCTTGGATTTTAAACAAGGAAAGCAAAGCAGAATTAATGATTTTTTTATACTTCCTCCCTTGTATGTGATTTAAAAGATAGATGCTGTGAACAATATTCATGAATCTGTATGGCTGCACACACAGTATATAGAGATATAATTTTTATAAAAAGAAATTTTATAGCAAAAATATTGTTGTACACTATTAAAATTAAATAGGCATTAATCCAAGCTAGCCAGCTTCAAATTAAGATGTTAACTATACTGCAAAGGGAGACCAGTAAGAAAATAATTAAAATGCTACATAGGAAGTATCTCTTCAATAAGAAGGTAGTAATGGAGAAATAGATGGAAAAGAAGACATGAGATAAATAGAAAACAATTAGAAAATGGCAGATATAAATCCTACCTTATTAAATATGTAAATAATGAGATAAAATCAAAAGTCAATGATTAGTAGACTAAATTTTTGAGAAAACATGATGCAACTATATAGTATCTACCAGAGATGTTCTTTAGATGCAAAGACACAAAATGTTTGAAGTAAATCAGCTGAGATTAGTGAGAAGAGAGCTGGAATGGTGACACTAATGTTAGAAAAACTAGACTTGAAAACTGAAATTATTATGAGACAAGAACATTTTATATTGATAAAAGAACAATTCCATTAATAATATATAATAATTAAAACCTATACATGAATAATACAGTCCCAAATATACATGAGGCAATATAGAATTGGAAAAAAAACAACTCAACAATAATAATTGAAGACTTCACCAGATCACTTCTAATAACAGATAAACCAAGCAGGAAGAAAACTCAGCAAGAAAATAGAACATTTAATAACATGTGCTAACTAGATCTAACAGAGGTCTGTAGAAAACACCACCCAGCATCAGAAAAAATATTTTTCCTAAAAACTCATGGGATATCCTCCAGCAAAGAGCATATGTCAGTCCATATAATAAGTATCAATAAATATAAAAGTATTTGAATATTACATAGTAGGTTCCTCAATCACAATGGAACATTTTTTAAATGGACAGAAATCTGAAAAATTCATAAGTGTATGGAAATTAAACAGCAAATTCCCAATAACCAGCCAGTCAAAAAAAAAAAACAAACATCACAATGGAAATTGGAAAATACTTTGAGATGAATGAAAAGGGAAACAAACAAACCATAACTTATGATGTGGCCAAGGCTACTTGGAGTTTTTTCCTGTGTGCATCATTTGACACTTTTAAGAACACATTTAAGAACTGTAATTTCAAACAATTTATCTCATTAATTCCTTTATGCAACAGTCAGAGACCAGACCTAGAAAGCTTCCAAAGGGTCACACCACTTCCCCACAGCCAGATTGCTAACCAGTGGGGACTCAGGACCCAGGGACTCTAGATTCCTGAAAAATTTATTTGTGGGACCCATCAAACATTGATCCCTTTTCCCTTGCATTTCACATAGTTTTCTTCACTAACACAAATTGTACATTTATTTTATCTAATACACCAGACTACTAGTTTATAAAATACAGGGACTTTGTTGGACTTCTCAGGGTACATGGTCATAGTGCCCTGGACAGCAATGTGAACATAGGTACTGGTCAATTGTTGTGTTATGCGCTTAGGGCTAGGCAGCAGACAAAAGGTAAACAGGGCATGGTCTCCTTCACTGAGGAGGTCGGTCACTGCCTGTGGGATGCTCCATGAACTCTTTACTTGTTAAGAAAATGGATTGGGAAGCCAACAACATACCGTCCTGCCTACTGAATAGCACCATAGAGGTTTGCTGGAATCCTTTAAAGTATCATATTGAAAACTTTGGCATGGATCAAAAGCTAACCAGGCACCAACATCTCCAATGATATAGTAAAACCATTAATGAACACCCCAAACTCACAATTTTTAGACCAAAAATGTGTAAAATTGAACTGGTTATCACCCAGTCAGATATTTTCCTCTGACACATGTGATCACGTGCTAGCAAAGGAGTAGCTTACTTTTTATACTTGAAAAATAAACTTGAACATGATTTTAAAAATTGATAGTAACAACAAGAAAATGCATCCATAGGTTAGAAAGTAAATTCATGCTGGATACAGCATTGAAGTACACACACCCAAGCAGAAACTTCTAGGAAATGGATCACACAGCACAACAGATTAGTCGAGTCCATGTCCTTCCAAGGAGCGACGGGACCTAGACCTTTCCAGTCTCTGGTGCCTCCACACACACAGTGCCTGAGGGGGCGGGGGGTTGTGCAGAGATGGAAGATAAGAGGTTCGTAGGCTCCATGTAGGGATACAAAGTGTATCCCTGGGAAGACCTTGTACATTTGCATGGGAGTCTCATGTTTTGTGATTCTCGATGAATCACTTTTCCTAAGCAGATAGAAAAGCTCAGTTATTGACGAACACAGTGACTAAGGGTAAAGTCTAGACTAGAATTTGAACCTGGGTAACTTAGAAACTTGGTAAGACCCGCTTCAAAATTAACTTTTTTAAAGCTGGGAAATGTAGCTCAGAGTGAAGACTCTGGGTTTAGATTCCAGTAGCATGCATACACACACACACACACACACACACACACACACACACACTCAGTACATGAATAACAGGGATTTCAGAAAAGAGACCCAGAATTAGTGAGTCACAGAGATATAATGGCTGAAGAAGCATTTTCATTACTAAGTTGGTGATGGCCCAAGTCAGAATTCAGGTGTTTTTCAACTTTTAACTTAGTACTTGTTCACAAATGTCTCATGACTGTTTTAATTAATACTAGAATGATTATGCTGTGGTTCAAAATATAAAAAATCAAAAACACTACAAAGAGTTAACTTATGATGATAAAGTTTTAGTTCTTGTTCTTGTAACATGTCGACCATGGCTTGGCAGAAAGTTCCAGAGCTGCAGGACAGTGCAGCTGCCACCATGTCAAGCACCTCTGGTCACCACGCAGAAGAGAGCACTCTTCTGAAAAACTGTGTTCTAGTGACTATGTGACCTGGCCACAGGGACACAGACCAGCTCCACTCACCCCTCCGTCATCCAGGGCTCCACCAGCTTCCAGGGGACCACCCCACTTGCCCCAGCTTAGAAAGCCAGGAGTATGGATCCTTGTTACCACTGATAAGAGTGCGGAATAGAGACCAGGCCATTCCAGCAGCTTTACCAAGCCTCTACCTGGGCACCATCAAATCTTCAGGAATAAAAAGTAAAGCTCCTACTAAGCCCCAGGCTCTGCCTTACCCCCCACTGCTCTCCTCATTTTGGGATTCCACCCTAACCTTCGTCTCAGCCCATTGCTTCCCATCGGCAGGCAATTCAGAATCATAACTGTCTGCGCTGATTGCAGAACCCGCTGAGGAGATAAGCAGCACCCAAGTAATCAATTCGGGCAACTGCAGTTTGGTAATTTCAGAGCCAGTTTCGCCACAGTGGAAGAGGGGTGGCCTCCACTGGGATCTGAGGTTGAATACCTGTAAAGGCTGCAGGAGAAAGGTAGGTACCCTGATGGTATGAATCAGCCAGGTGCAAGAAGCCAGAGGTGCTGAAGGCCACGCTGAACAGTGAGGAACACAGCCCACCCGAAAAGAGTGCTGTATCTGTTCTGGATTCTTACAGAAAATCTTGCTTTTAAATTTGGCCACAAAAAAAGTACATTTAAAAAATTATATTGTAAGCTTAAAACCATACCTTATGAACCCAAAAAGCATACCTGTGAGCAAAACTTCACCTGCCGGCTACCACTTTGCACCCTCGACTGGAAAAGTTTGCGTGATTAACAGAGATAGCATGGGGCTGAGAGTCCCTGCTGGTCTCCCGCCAGGGGCCTCTGCCTCCGGGTTAATGACGAAGCAGATTTGAAGCCAAAGGATGCGGTGCTGCTCTGGGGTAGGAAGAAAAACGCGTGACCCATGGGTGGGACTGACCTTCATGGAGAATTCTTCCAAACGAGTGCACCGTGAACTACTGGAAGGACGCTTCCTAATAATAGCTAATACATCCCTTCAAACAGGGCAAACTCAGCACCCATTTGCATGTGATAGAGAATTTATCACCCAGACTCAGTATTAGCAACTGGTCTTGCGTGGCTTTTGTCTCCTCCTGTGGACTTCCTCATGCTTTAGCCCCAGTTCCAAGCTCCTTGTCAGAAGAGATGAAGGCAGAGCAGGCAGGGACTATGGAGCCAAATCCACCCTTCCCTTGCTGAATCACTTGACCTCTCCTCTGCTTTCATTTCCTTATCAGAACAAGTGGGGATAGTAACCGTAGTTACAGACAGCCTTGGGTTTGCCAGGAGGATCTATGAGTCAATCATGCATGGAAAGTGTTAGGAATTATAACTGGCTTTAAACTAACACCCAGCGAAAGTCAAATTGTTTCTTTCTTTTTTTTTTTTTTTAGCCAACTTTTTTTTTTTTTTATTTAAAAGAGAATAAAACAAAAGGGGGCAGTACAGAGCAGATCAGAAGAGGACAACATAGGCAACACAGTACTTTACATTAAGTCAACTGGACATCAACAGTATCTAACACCATATCTCTTACTCTGCTATAGTTGAGTATAGTTTCAATTACAATAATATCAAACATAACACAATAGTATAAAGCCAT
>PVJX010004929.1:0-89694 GCA_004027295.1 Dolichotis patagonum
TAGAGGGTTCTCATTTGTGGAAACTTTGTGTTTTGGCCAATCAAAATTACCCGTTAATTGTTTCATCTGAACTACCAACATTTATGCAATAGCTTCCAGTTCCTATGTTAACAGCTTTCACTTTTGCTGTATTATTCATGTGGAAGAAGTTGATATAGCCAAAGGCTTAAGTGCGTTTTGTCTTCATTTTTTTCTATTTTACAGTTCAAAACAAGTCATTTTTTCTTTATTCTATGCAATCAATATGAAATATGTGTTCAAAATATTAAGAAGAGCATGACTGTGTTTAGCAGGCTTAGTTCAATGTATTAATAGGAAGCCATTTTGCTAATTAGTCTTCCCCTCTGAACTTTTCTCTGCTTTCAGCAGTAAATTAAAATGTAATGAGATCCTCACAGTATTCTTCTGCCAATATAAAAGAGCTGTCAGGCAATAAAGCATATCCATTTTAAATATTATCACAAATCCCATATGTAGAATTATAAATTTATTTTTAATTATTTTACCCCCAGATTCAGTAATCAAATTTCTTTTATGAATAATCATTGCCTGATTATGCTTTGGCTTCATATCTTAGCCTGCATATAGGCCTTTTAAAAATATTTTTTCTTAATAAGTGTTTTTTAAAAAGGTATTTGTTTCACTGAAGAGATATGCTTCCAAGTCTACAGGGTAAAAAAATATAAGGCACTGTAGCTTAAGATGTAAGATTGGGATTCTGGCCTACTTGTGTTTCCTGGGCTTTAAATTTCACACTACGCAGTGAGAAATAACTTACTGATAATGGCAACAACAAAATTAAACTAAAAGTCAATGAACTTATTCAGATCCAAAATATATTTTGCTAGACTTGCACAGAATTTATAATTGGAGAAACTTTAAATTCATTGCCAAATAAGCATTGCTCATCATGTGTATGTCAGTCACTGGGCCAGATACTTGAGATTCAATGGTACAATATAATATCAAGAATAAAATACCTAACCTATGAGGTAAAAAATAAATACAAGAAGAAATTGTGCATAAAATTCTAGAGTCTTAGTTCCTCTTCATAAATGAAATAGCTGAGGAACAGCTCTAAATTTTACATGGCTATGTGAAATTGAACTAAATAGTAGTTTCCCATTTTGTAATATAAAGTATGCATAGGTATTCCATTTGCTAGTATTCTCTTCAAGTCACACAATGTATGTATGCATTTAGATTCATACTTGAGCTATTTTAATTATTTCTTAGTTATCTGTAGACAATTTAGTTTTGGACGACATGTATTGTCTCATTTTATTTTATTAAGTTTCATTTTGGGGTACTGTTTTTATCCAGTGTGATCTCATAGAAAGTATTTATGCTTAATTTTAAGGCACAATTTTTTGGATTCTAATATTGGTTCAGGCTACCATAAATCAAATACATTTGAACAAGTCTCCTCAATTGTGTGTCCTAGTTACCTCGTCAGCCAAATAAGAATTTTGAGTATTAGTGGATTTGAAACTGATTTATAGGATCTCCATGATTCAACTGATCAGCTCTAATTTTAGTTCACATTGAGACTTTCTTATGCTAAATTTTGTTTAAAGAGGATTTATCACTAAAAAAAAAATTAGGATATATTGGACTGTAGGTTTGCCATGATTTTTCTTCCAATCTTAACCTACATGATTTTAAATTCATCAAAACCCACTCAGTATTCCTAATTAAAATTTTATATATAGACGTCTTGCTTTCTCTACTTGCTTAAGATCCTTAAATTGCAATAATGTCTTACAGGCTGTTCTTTCAAATAATTCAATTAAGTGCATAAACTAATTGAATAAACCAAAACTGTTTGCCCAAAGCACATATATCTGTTAAAATTATATGGGAAGAAACAGAAACTAAATAAAAAGAAGAAAATTAGGAGAAAGTAATGTGATGTCTTTATTTAAAAGACTGCATGTAGAGGAGAAGGGCTTGCAGGGTCTTGATAATACTCTATTCCTTAAAGAAAATAATCACACAGAATATGTCAAGTCAATTTTTTATATTTTATACTGTTTTATAATCCATATATATTAAAATATTTGCATGTATTATAAAATCAAAGAAAATTTTCATCTTTATTTCCTTAAATGAATCTACATTTCCAAGTCAAACTGTCACATAAAAACACAAAGCCAGAACAACTCAAACAAAAGATATTTTAATATGATCATGAAGTGTTAAAATTCTCAATGACTTTAGCTAAACTACATCTTCTGTGTTTCTTTCCAAAAGAGTTAAAGATGTCATACAATAGTGATACATACTTATTCATGTTTATAACCATACAATTCATAATAGCTAAATATTGTAAGCAGCCTATATGGCCATCAGTAGATGAACTGAAAAATAAAATGCGATAGATATAGATATAGTGGAATACTATTCAGCACTAAAGAATAATGAATACCAGTCATTTGGAGAAAATAATGTATGCTGTAACCATAATTCTAAGCGAAATAAATGAAAAATGAAAGGTTGGAGATCTTACGGTTTTTGTTATATGAAACCCTAAAACATTGGAAACCCTTGCAGTGGGTTCCAGTGTCCTGGCCAGGTTATGATATATGGCAGGAAAGGAAAGAAAGGGCAAGAGACAAAACAGAAGAGTGTAAAACAGGGATCACAGACCACCATGCTCTCTAGGAACAAAAGGTCCCGAGATATCCAGACTCTTGGTTTTTTTATTGATTATAACTGAGTCAAGGGCAACAGGGGTTTCCAGGAATAGTAATGCTGGCTATGGTGGGCTAGGAAAATCAAAACATTCTTGCAAGGACAAGGACAAGAGTTTCCCCAGGTGCCTTATTGTCTTCAGCAGGTCTTATCTTGCCCTGTGAGTGCCATAGCAACCATTAGCCCTAGGGCTTCCAGCTGTGAGCAGAAAAGAGCAGGAAATTTCCATGTTCCAATCTGGTCCAAAAGGGCAGGAAAAGGACAAGCTTCAAGGTTTCCTAGATTTAATTTGTAATATGTGGTCCCAAAGACTAAAATATAAGTAATTTAAAGATCAAAATAAAAGACAGTTAGTAGGAAACAAGGAAGTAGACTTTTTAAAACTGGGATTCAAACTCAGGACCTCACACTTGCCAGGCAGGCGCTGTGCCACTGAACCACATACCCGGCCCTAGATAGACTTTGCTGAGATAGATAGGAAGAGGATCTGGGGAAGAAAGACTACGGAAAGCGGGTGCCAAATGCATATATACCAATTCCCCAAGATGAATGTAAATATCACATTTTGGAGATATATAACATTAATTAAAATCCTCCAGGAAAATAATTATAGTCAATGGTAAATTTTGAGATAAAGCAAAACAATAATGTTTAACTACTAATGAAGGGATTGATTCTTTCATATTTTAACAAGATTATGTCAGAATTAAATAATGTTAACATTTCAAGTTTTAAATTTATAGAAAATGACTATTATAAAAATGTTATATGTGATGTTACACATTTGGTCAATGTCAGGAGGAAATTTTTCTTGTTACTACAATGCTTTTATAAAGGAAAAGGAATATAAAATATAAACTAGTGTACAATTTGAGGTTAATTTTCTTCTTCAAAAATGTTGATGCTGAAAGTGGTTGCATTAAACTGCAGAAAAACCTATCTTTGAAATTGCTACTTCTTAAACTACAAAGTCTGATAGGCAATTTGCTGCTTAGAACTCTCAAAATACATTATTAAACACAATTTCCAAATGCACCCATTCTTTGAAATACAAATTTTAAGTATGCTTTTGAAACTGCCTAAATGAGAAATTGCCTAGCTTAGCAATAATACTCATCAAAGAATCATATTCCACATAGTTGTGTGCTAAATATCAGCATTTTAAGGAGCTATTTCTAAAACTTTTCACAAATGTTTTATGCCTTTCAGTAGAACTACACATATAAAAATACTAACATCGCAAACATAGAAACTTTTCATATAAAAATTATTAAACTTAGATGTTAATACCATGTTGCTCAACATGCGCACAGCAAAGACGAAATATGGAAAGGGTGACTTACTGAGATCTCTGCCAAGTTTTTCATCTGCTTTTATCTATTATATATCTTTTGGCAAATTATAAATATTCAACTCTTAGTCTTTAGATTTACGAATAAGTATAAATGAGCTCTTATATATTAATGTATGGATATTTTATTTATAAAAATATGTTGTTGTATTTCAACTGATCTTTTTATTGAGCTTTCACAATAGGCCATATAAACATTTACAGGACAAGAGTCTATATTATACAAATTTTAAAAAATGTAATAGTGAAAAGTGTAACCAAAATAAATTCCTAAGCAGATTTCACACACACACGCACACGCACGAACACAAACATATACCCTTGTATGCAGATATTTTCTTTGGTGACATAAAAAAAAATCACATAAGATTTCCTGTAAATGTTTAAAGAACACAAATAAAGCATTTATGAATGTGTTTATATAGCAGCAAAACATAAGATGACTTAGAGAAAAATTATTCATGAGAAATCTAGAAAGATTAAATTCATTGTAATTCAGTAAATACATACCACGTAAAAACAATCCCTAAGCACTAATAAATCAGCATGAATACAATGCACAGAAAAAGCAGACAATGTACACTTTCTTAGATATAAATGGCCAGATACATTATTTTACCCCTGACCTAGAATTAATACAAGGTACTAGTTTGAAACATTATAAAGCACACAGCTCGTACAATTCATTAAGTGGTTTAACAGTCTAAATAAGACATTCTTTATATGCACAATAAATGCCTTCCCTTTTATGAAAGGAAAAACTGATGGCAAAAGATTAGATTTGCAAAAAAAAGACTTCTTGAATGTTAAATCTTTATTCCAAGCAGCATCATACAGTGAAGAAGAGAAAAAAGGAAACATACGATTGATGATGGAAAACAATTTCAATTAAAAATTGCTTTATCCTAGCAAAATTTCCAAAACTAAAAACAAAGTAAGAAAAGACAACTGAAAGAATTACATTTATTAGCAGTAATTAAATGATTTAAGTGCAAAAAGGTAACTGAGAGCAGTTTAACTTTTTAAATAAAGCCCATTTATATCAACAAAATAGAATTTACACCAAGGCTTTGATGCAGGAGAAATAATGCTGTGAAATTAGGTAATAGGAGGGCATGACCTCTGTGCTCATTGCAGGTGTGTGTCCCTAAGCATTACATAAGAAGTTAATGTATAGTCATTAGGAAAAAGAATGATGCAAAATATTATTTTGTCAGAGGAAATAATACAAAATTATTCCCAGCTAAATACCTTCTGATTCATTTGTTACGACCTCTAAGTGAACTTTTAAAAAGCAGATCATCTCTCTAACAAAATAATCTAAGTCATTCATTCATGCATTCATTCATTTACCTAAATCCATGTGAATGGTACATGTCTGTGGACAAAAAGTAAAATGAAACAGCTTTTCTGCCTCAGGGATCTAGCAATCAAACCAGGAAGACAGATAAGGTACTACCGAACAGAAACCTGGTCTCATTCTTTTCTTCTCTTTACTCTTACATTTATCATCAGACATCGACCCATGTCTAGATTGAATGTATCTATTTTTTTCTGCCTCTAATCTGAATTCATTAATATGGATTAAATCCTTTAATTATCACGCCCTTTCTGTCTGTCACAGATTTATTTTGCAATATATATTTCTTATTTTATTTACTCTTTAACTACTTACTGCTTATAGCCATAACAGAATCAATACCCTTGAGCATCTCCTTGTCTTTTTATCCCCGCATGTGCCTCTGTCCCCAGTGGCAGGTTAAAATGTCTACTTCATAATCATAATGAGCACTCAAAATTCTCAAATTTCTTAACGATGTCTACTGTGACTAAACTTTACATGTATTATTAGAACACCTTCCCTAGACATAAACTTACAATCCACTTTTTCTATGTACCATCCTAGTACTCCATGGTAGGATTATATTTCCCTCCCTCACTCACACAGTAGAGCATAGTTGCCTATTTACTTTATTCAACATTATATGACATGTTCACTGGAAATCAGACACACTTTTATTGTTTAATATTCATCTCTCTAGGGCCTACAATGCATTACTAATAGTAAACTCATAATGATTTCTACATGGAAGGAGGATCAGATAAATGAATAAATAAATGCATTGTGAAATTTTGCAGTCTACAAAGGTACTTTCCATTTTAATGGCATACACAAAGAAATGGGTAGGAAAAAAGTTTGGACTATTACAACAAATAAATGGGCATTACGGCTTTGAGAGGAACGTAGCACGTTCTATCATTTCTTTTGAAAAGTGAGTAGCCTCTGAAGTGGCATATCTCTTCTAGAATAGAATATTTTAATATAAAGAAGTATATGTATTTCACATAATTATATTCTTTCGAATACAGAATTTTTGTAATAATGAGGAAAGGAAACAAATTAAATGCTTATAGGAGCCAGGAATTTAGCTCAGTGGCTCAAGCACTTGCCTGGTAAGTGCACAGTCCTGAGTTCAGTCCTGGGTACCAAAGGAAAAAAAAGACAAATCAAATTAAATGCTATAGGATAGAACTTATAAAAACTGTACTATATGCCCATATCTCATAATACTATAACTATTCAACAAGCTGATGATGTTTCATACGTTGTGATAAGAAATGTTAAACTAAGTGAGAAAACCAAGAAAGAGACTATACGAGGAATGACCACAAATTTTTGCCATGTACCGTTCAACGGTACATCAAAGATCTTCAAGTGACATATCAAACATTAATAACAGTGGGTAAAATTTTACAATAATAACAGTGTGTAAAAATGTTTAGCTTGTATACTATAGTTAGTTGTTTGTCACCTATAGTTGAGAGAAGTTGTGTTTTAAATTGTGCCATAAATTATTGATCTCAAGCAATGCTTTTCTTGGTGTTATACAATCATCTAAGATTCCAAGTTTTTTTTAAATAAATGTGATTACAGGAGAAAAAAACTTAGGTTTGTGGTTATGATTCTAAGACTAAAGTTCAGAATTCTCAATGGAAATTACTGAATTCTCAGAAAAACAATGTGCATCAATCGAGGTCCAACATCAAGGTCATAATGATTGTGACCTTTGACCTTCATGGAATTACGCAAGTTGAGTTTATCCTCAGGAACACTAGAGTCAAATATGGATATTGCAAGAGTTTATTATTACAGCATGTAACAAGCATTGTGCATAGAAAAGGGCCTGAGAAATGGACAACTGCTTTCATTATGATGGTGATACTCCATGTCACACATTGCACATCATTGGTATGGCAATGTCTGTCTAGTAAAAGCATACAGTTTATGCTCTTCCACATTATTCTCAGGATCTGGCCCTGTGAAATTTCTTGTTCTTTCCCAAAATCAAAGTCACCATGAAAGGTAAATACTGTGAATCAAGTCAGGACATTAAGGCATCCATAACAGTGCACCTAAAACAGCCATGAAAGAGATCTTCCAGAACGGCTCAGAAAGCTGCAAGAAGAGTGAAATAAATATGTTCCAAGTGAAGGGAAGTGTTTTAGGGTGAATAATGACAATATGCCTTTTATCATAATAAACTTTTAAAATTTACACACTCATTATCTTTGTAGCACACTTTCTGTATGGTGCATTAACCATGTCTGTATATTTTTATAAGTATAGTATATTTTAGGAACTATACATTAAATATCTAGAATATTGATTGCTTCTGGAAATCCAAGTTGAAAACTGGAATATCAGTGAGACTTTATATATATTCTTTTAGAATTTATGAATTCTTCAGCCCTAGTATGGATTAACTCCAAACAATCATTAATAAATAGGTTAATAAATGAACAAAGAGAAGTTACAGTAATGTCCTGTAAAAAGATGATGGCAACCCTGCTGTTAGAAACATACATAAGAGTTCAAAAAAGTGAGAATAAAAATAAAACATCCAGAAACATGTATTAGTATATATAAAGACATTATATAAAAATTCATGACATCTAGGGCAAAATATATTTCATACTTATAATGAAATACTTACAAGTGTAGAGGTGTTGGGAGAGTGTGGGGAAGAAGGAATTTATGGTCAAGACACAAAAAAAGGAGATAGGGACTAGATTACAAAGGACCATTTGTGCCATAGTAACAAGTTTATTTTTAATCACAAAAATTAGAGGGATATATTAAAGCGATAGTTCCCAAGCCTTCCTGCACATTATAGTCACACAAGGAGCTTTTCAGAAATGCTCACTCTCAGATTCCAATATCCAGAGAATCTGTTTTAACTGATCTTGAGTAAGCCTGGCTATTCTCATATAAAACAAAGGTCACTAACTGAAGTGTTAACAAATTTTAAGCAAACTGCATACCCAGATTTATACTGTAAGACAAGCACTAACTGCAGCAAATTTTTAGATTGAATCGACTGAAAACTGAAGTACATAGCAACTCTCAAGATATTATTACAATATAGAAATGAAGATCCAAAGACTTAAACTAAAACCAGGTAAAAAGGTTGGAATGGTTAAGGAAGGTGTTCACAGTTTTTGAGGAGATAGAAAATGTAAGACATAACACATGATTGCAATTGTAAATATTAGCTCAAGGTCTACTTCTGCAATTTTGAAGCTGTATGAAAAGCTATTCATTCTCTTTGGGTCTCAGCTTCCTCATTCATGAAATTAAAATAATAGTAAAAGACATACTATAGACTTATTTTAGTATCATTACAAGTAAGGAAATAACTGATCACAGCATCAAAGATACTGCAAGCACTCAAAATTGAAGAACCAGAAGAAATTGTAGCTGTCTTAAATGTACTACATGAGAGAGAAAGGTGAAGTTTGGCTTCTAGAATTTCTATATAAAATTTTCACTGAAATAAGAGATAGTTAGGTAAAACTGTACAAGTCCTAAGTGCAAAGTTCTGTGAATTTCCAAAAACTTATCAGTCATTTAACCAGCAGCAAATGAGAAATTGGAACATTATTAGAATTTCATGCTCCCTTCATGTAAACTCTCCTGTTTTTAATTTGGCCCACTGGGAATTGAGAAATACCTTTAACTGAAAGAAACATTCTAAGAAATAGTATGGTAGAGATGATAGAAGATGCAGTTTATATAAGTGAAATCAGGTGTCTGTGGCATACAACAATGGAATATTCTGGACTGTGTTAAGTAAGATACGGGGCAAAGCTATAGACATTGAGTAGGTAGATATTACTATTTAATCAGTGATCAACATAAAAGTGGTCTTTTCTATTCTTTATTAAAGGGGCATAACTCAAATGATTGGGCATCATGTGTTCCCTGTCTTGTTCAAAAAGTAAGACAAAAGTTTTATTCATTATTTTGCTAGGTTTGTTTTCCTATCTAAAATTATTTTAAGTAAACATTTAGAGTATTATAATATTTTATGCTGCCTTGTTAAAAGGTGACACATTTTTATTAGTAATTATATATATATGGCAATATTTTGCTTTCCAAGTAAGTTTCAAATCCTGTACACATTTAAGATACTTTCAGAGCAATGAAAAGGAAGTACAAACTATATGAAATTTACCAATTTTGTGAGGTTTTAGTTGTTCACAAGAGACAAATTGCACACTAGGGTCTTTGGCAAAGAGTTTGTGAAGGAAAGATTCTAAAAAAATGCCATGTGTTCTCACTTACAATAAAGAGCATAGTTAAGAACAATAAAACTTTTTAGCTAATGCTTTTTTATAAATGTAATTGTGTACAAAAGTTGTAGTTGAGTCTTCCATTCTTTGGGTCTCAACATAAAAAGCATCTCTCTAACATCAATGACTCTAACATAGGATTTACTGTTCACTATTTTGTCCCTTCTTCCTTGATAGGACTTAATGTACTATGAAAGTATATAATTAGTTATTTATTAAATGTCTTATTGATGTTAATAAGTGTATAAAATTAGGTACATATTCATTTCATTCACTATCATATTCCTGGTACCTAGAAAGGTGTTGAATAAATTGTAGCAATTCTCTATCTTGACAGTGCTGACATCTTATATGACATACATGTGTATTATGTTGGATTCTCCTATACATTGTAACATTTTTTAGCATCCCTGGTCTTTAGCTACTAGATAATCACCTTTCCTCTCAGGTGTGACAACTATGGATATCTCTAGATTATTTGCAAATACTGTGTAGAGAGTAAAATTACCCATTAGTCAGAGTCACTGAATTACTCATTAAATGAGTAAGTGTTTGAATGAATGAATATTTGATTTCTCAGGAAAAGGAATTGGAAAAGAAAAGACGATTCAAGGCAGACGGATCAGTAAATACGTAGAGGCAGTGGAGGTGGAGAGCTTATTATATTCCAGAACTTAAAGAGAATTCACTTGCCTGAAGCTAAAAAGAAAAGAGTTGAAGTTGGAGAGGAAGACACAGTCTAGATATTTAGGTCAAGGTAAAAGAATGAAAATTTATATTTGGTAAAATGAGGAGAGGTTTAATGAAGAAGTGACATGATTTAATTGACCTTTTTAAAAGGTTGCTATAAATTTTGCAATTAGGATGGACAGAAGTAGGCAAAAGTATAAGAGGGGACCAGCTAGGATGCTATTTCAGTACTCCAAGAAGGAGATGACGGTGGCACTCAGAAATGGAAAGGTTCACAGGAGCCATACTATTTTTTAGGTTAAATCAAATCAATCTGCAAAGCAAAATAGAATCTACATGAATATTATGATCATGAGTACTTCATCTGAATATAAATATTAGAATATGTATGTATATATGTGTATATATATATGTATATGTATGTATATATATATATATATATATATATATATATATATATATATCAGAAGTTTGTTTACATAAATGTAAATGGAACTAAGGCACTGATTTTTTAAAAATTTTTAAAAAATCACTTAAATCTCTAACTCAGTGAACTACACAGTATTATCAGACCTTATAATGAAAGTTTCATATAACTTTACAATCACTGCTAAAATAACTGCACACACATATTTCACTTTTTGAAACATCTTGAGTAAATTTGTATTGGAAAAACCACTTCAAAATGCTACATTTTTTAGAGTTTAATTTGAAAAACATATCGGTAACTGCTTGGTCAATGTAATACTTCAAATAAAATTTGCTGCTCGATTTTATGAAAACTTCATCTTACTTTTGCATCAAATTTTTACTAACAAGCCTTTTACAATCATATATCCTGTTTTGTTCATAATCTTTTTGCCTTGCTTGCATCTTCATATCACAGAAAGTTCCTGGACATATAATTCTATGAGGAAATAAGAAATTCAACCATTTACTTCAATTAATTATGACAGGCAGCGAATTGATCAAACTTTCCTATAACATTCCCTCTTCAAAATTTCAATTCTAGAAAAGCTTTTTTTGAAAATCTGTATTCTATAATTTGGTGAGAATTCTGAAAATTATATCTAAACAGGAAAGAATTTCAGAATTTTATAACAAGACTAAATAAGAAATATTTAGTGTTGTAAAAAAATGGTCATGGAAGGGGGAGATTTGGGGAGACTGATTCTACAGTTTGGAAGTGATTCATAGGCCGATTCTGGTATTAGGGGTGCTAGTGCCACACTTACCCTAGGGTGGGTAGATTTCATACAATATAAGTGACAGAAAGAGGCTTGTTTGTTCTCTCTTTTTCTCTCTCACCCTTCTTCCCTTTCTACTTTCCTCCCTCCCGCTCTCCTATCTTACTGCTTTCATTGTCTTCCACCACTATAAACTGTTATCTCTCTGCTATGTGCTGCACTGCCTTGAAGCAAGCCAACTATACACTGAAACCTCTACAAACTGTGAGCTAAATAAGCTTTTCCTCCATTAGTTAAAGGAGTAAGGTATTTTGTATTAGCAACAAAAAAATAACTAAGACAAATACATTGAGGAAGAATTCAATTATATAAAAATTACCATGATATTATAATGATATATAAATGCTACAATATTTTTGAATACTTACTAATCCACAATCCTCAGGGTTCTAAAGTTTATGACACTGTATGTTCTTTGAAATATTGTTTCTAATGTTAGCAAAAGAAATCTAAGGTTCATGAAGAACTTTACAACTAAAGAAACGATTTAATCTTTATTCCTCCATCTTAGTATAAACTGAGGCATAAGCTAACGCATCACTTGAAGAAACTCACATACCTATATATTGTAATGTTTGCTTCCCATAAGATTCCTTTTGTTGTGTCTTGGCTCAAAGTTCTCTCTGCCTCATCAAATTTTCTACTAATGTGCTATTAATTCTTGAAAAAGAGAAAAACATTTCTGTAGTTATGGATCACCTATGACCTTTGAAACAGCAAACATGACAATAATATAAAATCTATTTTAATCAATAATGAAACTTTCTGTTAAATGCCAATATATCACATATTTAACTGTACTTACTAATTCTATCATAACTGTTACAATTTATTATATTTTAAATTTCTTTTCTAACACACAGTAGAGCTTAGCTGCACATTCTTTTTCCCATGAAAAATGTGAAACAGCATATGGCTTGTATTCTCTCTAATTTCTCCTTTTCTAAATAAAACATTACATCTACAATTTATAAACACTGAAACGAGCTTTAAAAGAATCTTATGTAAAAACTCTCAGTTGAGAGTAACCAAATTTCATATTTAAAACATCAAACAAAAATGTTAAATTTCTGGTAGGGAAAACAACGTTTTAGCATTTTATGAGAGATCCTGTGTCTTGCTGTTGGTAAATTTAAAATCGCTTTTAAGTTATTTCTTTCCCCTCATGAGACTTTAGATCTAAGCAGGCTGTCTCCAGCTAACCAGGATCACTTCAACGCAGCAGCATTTTCATTGAACGTAACATTTGCTGTCAATCAACAAGATTATAATTACCAAATGATACCTTACGGACACTTTCTAAAAACACTTTAAAATTAGAATCTGTGAGTGTAAAAGCACAAACACTGTGAAGAAAACTCCAGATTCATATGAATACATTCCCTGAGATAGCTGGTTTTTAAAAAAATTCTGTGTCATACCAATTATGTGAACCTATGCTAGTAAGATTCCATTAGCAAATTTAGGATGTATTAGCTTGGTATGTCAAGTGACTGTAATAAATACCAGGTGATTGATATTTGCTACATGAGAGAACAAAGAAGACAAGAAGTCGACTATAGACGTTGGTGCATCTCATTAGATCAACATGTAATACATGTGAAGAATTATTTTAGGAATTTGATTAGTCCATTTCAGTTGACCCTGGTACAATCTAATTATTCTCTTTTTATACCAAATAAGGTCTTAACTCTTTGCTAAAGATGATTGGGTAATCTTTCTAAAGGAGGAACCTATGTGTAACTATTGTAATACAATATATATGAATGATTATCTGTCATAGTACTATTTTACTGCTATAAAAATTTCTTATAAAAAAAACACTGGGTAAGACACATCTGGTCAAGTGCCAGGGAATTCAATACAGATTAAATTCAATATATATTACATAAACTACAAAATGAATAGCTTGTAGTCATCAAATGAATGAGTTTGTAATCTACAAACCATGCCCAAGGAAATAATGAGGAATATCTCATCACACAACAATATACATACATATGATATGTATACAATATATGTGATATATATGTATCATATTGTGTATCATACACAATATACATATGCATATTACGGTTTCAATATATAATTGTATATTATGAATCATATAATATAGAAATACATATTATGACTCTAACATATAACATTACAATTTTGATACATGAGAGAGTTAAGATTCTGTTGGATGATACATGCTTTCTACCAAGTCTCAGTGTATTACCTTACAAAATGGCTTGCCATATTTACGCAGCAGCATGTGTAAACCACATACTTTGTGCAGAAGTATGACCAAGCAATATTTTTACTTACAAGCAATACAATACGCATACAATATGCATATTCAATAAGTAATTTGAATTCAGTAAGTTAGTTGGGCCAAATACATGAAGCTTAAATTGCTAAATACTAAAGCATAAACATGTTATGATTTCAAGATCATAAAGCAAAAGGTGGGAAACTAGAATTTCAAGTAAAATATTCCAACACGTTTTTCTATTTTAACAAATGAAGTGTAACATTTTTCTGACCTCTGTGAAGCTTTTTGTTCACGTTTCCTTCTTCACTACAATAATGCAGCATTCTATTGCATCTCATTCTTCTTTTTAGAATTTTGCTTTATAACACTCAGTACTACACTCATGGAATCGTGTGGTTTTGGTCTCATTCTTTGCACACAAACAGCAACACATAAACATGAGTATCTCAAAATTAAACAGGAATTTAACAGAATGAGGAATCTGCCACACATTTATATGATGCAAGCAGCACAGTAAATCCCAAGCTAAACAAAACCAAGGCAAGTATCATTCTTGGTAAAGGAGTTTTCCAGGTGGCTGACAGTTAATACTCCAAATGACAGAAAACTTTATATTCTTGATGAAAAGTACGAAAGACAATGTTTATGTGGGACAACTTCTTGCCTACTCAAGTACAGTATGTCTCACATGTGTTCTTAAACATTTAGGGTTATTATTATTATGTGAAGATGAGACTTTAAATGTACTGATGCTAGGTAAACATGATGTACATTCCTAGAACACGTTTTCCTAGAAAGATTCAAATTAGTTTTTACTCGTGTAGTTTTTTGAGACCCTGATCATCTACTAGTAAAATGAAATGAAACTGTGTTCTGTCATGGGGCTTTATTCCCTCTACAAGACCATATTTTAAGGTTCTCTAAATTACTGGCATTAGCAGTGTCCCCAAAACCAGGTACTATCAGATCCACATAGAATTGATATTTAGTCCTATCTATATTCTTCACTCACAGATTGTAAAGAATGGACCATTTTGAGCCCACAAATATCACAATTCAGGATATTTGGGTTACTTTCTTCTTAAATATTTTCTAATATTTATTAGATATGACTTCTCAAAACAGGATATAGTCCAAATTTTTGTAAAATCTCTCATAACAAAATTCTCTATTCACAATGAATTGCCTAAATGGTCACTGCACAACAGATGTAGGGTACTTAATCTTGCAAATGATTCCATGCTAGGTTGTGATGACACTATAATAGAATCTTATTGACGATGATGAAACCCAGTGTGAGGGAGGGAGGAAAACATGAACAGGAGTGTTCTAATACTAATTTGTTTTCTAAAGATTATGCTCCTTAATTATCTTAGTTATAAAATGCCCCATTTTTTCTGCTTTTACATAATATATCTGATATGTAGAACTTTATTCAATGTATACTAAAATGAATGGACAAAGAAAAAGATAAGATAAATCTTTTACTGTATAAAATCAGAGTACAGGTTTAAAGTAAATTTTAAAAAACTATGAATTGAATTTTATGGCTTATATTAAACAAGTAGTTGTTTGCATAGAAAGCTTGTCATTGGAACCGTGAAAAACTTCCAACACATTTTAATTGTAAAATCCAAATTAAAATAAAATAGAAAAATGTATAACAATTAGAGTAACTAAAATTTAAAAGTTGGACCTTAGCAAGTGTTGGAAAGAATTTGGTGGAAGAAAAATTTGTATTTAACCAGATGGAATTTAAAGCACATGAACAACATGGCGAATAATTTGACATAAATTGGTAAAGACACAAATGTGCTATGCCAATTAGTGTCTAAGCAGAAACAGGAACCTACTTGATATTTAAAACAGGAAGGAGAGGAGAAAAAAGAAGGAAAAAGGGAAACGAGGCAAGCTGAATTAATTCACTGGATGTATAGTTCAGGAGGGTGTTCAGTGGAAGTCAGAAACTGAATTCAAGTAGTGTCCTGGTCTCTTTTCTGACACCCTAGTCCTCCATTTGTGAACAATAAAAGTGCAAGATAGCTGACATGACTGTCTGGCACACCTAGCCTAAAAATGATAAGTTTCACAGTGCCAACAAGAACAGTTTAATGAAGAGAAAGTGTAGAGATGAGGGCATGTGATTAACCCTATGGTACAGCAATATCGATAAAAAAGAACCAAAAGTGGAGAATGTATGGATATATCAATGTTTTATTCCTACCGTGGAGGATGATCTACAGCCAAATTCAAGGACATGGATTACATTTTAGTAACATAATGCTAAGGAAGAGTCACAGAAGAAATAGATGCAAAATGACTTCAATGATATAAAATGCAAAATCATGCAGAGCCAAACAATTTATTATTTAGGAATACATCCACCTGTGGCAGGACTATGAAATAAAGCGAAATTCAGAACTCTGTCTCTCTCTGATGGCAGTGGGTAATTGATGGAACTGAGGAGCAGTGAATAGGGAGCTTTGACTTAAAGGTCTATTTAAAGAAGACACACAGTTGTTCATTTTTATTATCGAAACCAAGTGTCTTACGTTCATTTATCTCCATGAAGTAAATATGTTTTTGAAAGACAAATATATTTTTAAATGATTAGCAAGCTAATATTACAACTATCAACCAAAGGAAAATTTTTTTTTTCCTGGAATATATCCTCTTTCAGCTTGCAGAGATTTTGTACTGAAAGATGGGGGTTTAGTAATCACTGCAGACCAGAGAGTTCTATGGGGAGCGAGTAGTGTAATTTATCATGAAAAATGATTTTAACCTAGTTTAAAGGTGACCTCTGATAATATTTTCCTTGCAGTTTCTAGATATGTATATATATATATATATATATATATATATATATATATATCCTTGTCATTCACTTTGCAACTTTGAAAAATCAGTTTTCCTGCTGAAGGGCTGTACTGCTATTACTACATGCCTACAATATATAAAAAAGTCTTTTTAAAAATCATCCATTTAAGAAGTATTTATTGAGCATTTCCTATGTACACAACATCAAACTGTGAATTTAAAGTAAACTGGTTTGACTTAAAGATTGTTTACATCAAGGAAAACAGGCTACATAGGGTGTTCAGGTACTAAAATTCTTGAAAAATGAAATGAGACACCTGTAAGTAACCCACATGATATGAGACAAGAAATTTCAGCAGCAGTGAACCAGGGATACATTTTATGACTTTGGAATATGCTATCAAAGAAGTTGATGCCATTGGTTAATTGGGAAATCCAGTTTGTGCTATGTACCAGACACATCTCATGCTATTGTCCTGCTTCTGACTTGATCGGTTCTGTGATGGACAGTTCTTGGGCACTGTAAATGTCTTCTGAGTCAAGCACCCACTGCATCTCATTGTTTCTGCCTCAAGACTTTCTCCAAAGTCATGGGGACTCATTCATCTTACACAAGGCAGGGGATCTGTTGTTTCCAGTCAATTTTCAATCACTGATACATAGGAACAAGGAGCAAATTCTTCACCCTCCTCTCCTTCTGAGAGACTATTGTAAGCACTCTGCAGCACTCCTTAAAAGATCTCCACAGCCTTAAGCTCAGTTTTTTCTCACAGAATCCAGATCAGTAACACAGACTATTTTTCTCTTTTCCTCACTCTCTCTGCTCTCTACTTGTGCTTTCTAGGACCATCTACCAAATGAGGTACTTGCTCTCCTGTTCTTGCTCCTCAGGCTTTGCTTTACAAAACAACTACAACAAACAAATAAACAAAAACTATCACAAATCACAGCCAAACAGAGATTCCTTCTTTTAAAAGTGATGTGTAGTCCTCCATTAAGCAACATTATCAAAACGAATACAGACTATAAAGTAAGAGAACTTTTGTCCCCATTGAGAGAAAGCAGACTCTGAATACTTAGGTTAGAGAAACAGACTGGTGTAACTAACTCTGGGATGACCAGGTAAAGATTTAGAGTGGAATGACTTTAAAACAAGCAATAAAGTCCTGAGAATAAAATAGCAGTCGACTCAGTACCATTCAGACCCTGGTAGCAATAGTACTGAGGGACTCATAGAAAAAGATTCATGAAGGAGCAGACCAGTGATTTTACCCTCAGAGTACCCAATAAGAGCTTGTTCTGGCTAACGTTTATCACTTGATCCATGAGGACAAACAAGAGAAAGATTCTGCAAGCTAGGGATACAAGATTTGGATTTTTCTCTAAGGCATTGTAAAATCTTGAGATATCCGTCTGTGGAATAAGATATTGAGATATATTTGTGTCAGAAATGTGTACAAGAATGTTCATAACAGTACAGTTCCAAGTAAAAATAAACAAAATATCAAGTCAAACAAATTTTCAAGGAGGCTAAATTCCCTCTGGCAGGAAATTGGATAGTTAAACTGCTTATTAAAATTGAAAATAAAGGGACTATTGCCGTACAAAACAACCAAGATGAATTTTAGAGATGTGGTATGGCAATAAAAAATTCGAGTTCCAAATATCCTTTTAATAATATTTAAATATGAAAACAAACACAATCGTATAGCACACAATAAACTAAATATTTTCCCTTAGGTATTTTCACAATAGCTTTATGGCATAAGTACTATTGTAATCTCCCATTTTACAGATGAGAGAGCTGAGATGCACAAAAGCTAAGATCAGATATCCATCTAGTTGTTAGTATAGACAAAATTCAAGTCATGGCAGTAACACTCAACCCCACAATTTTAACTGTCCCAATAAACCTGAACAAATTGTGTTGAAGTATATATGTGATAAAGCACTTTTAAAAATCATGGGATGGTAAGTTTAGCTATGTTTATACTCTCAGAATGGGAGATATTGTGGATGAGATAAGAGAAGAACACACAGGTAAACTAATTTGACGATAGTGTAGTCCATGAGTTGGTTAGGCAGAAATTAAGATAAACCTAGTGAACATGTGTGGTAAGTAGTACAAGTCAATGATCAGATCACATGACATTTAAAATTTTTATATTTTGCTCATCTTGGATGCTTTTGCATTGATTTTGACATTTTAAAGCATTTAACTGAGCCCAGAAATATAACACATATCTATAATCACAGTTACTTAGGAGGCTGAGACTGGAAGATTGCAAGTTGGAGGCTGGCCTGGGTAAAATAGAAAGACTTTCTTAAAATAAAATTTAAACACATCTGGGGTTCTAATGCAGGCATAGCATGTTCTAGATTCAGTTTGAAGCTCAGAAATAAAAAATATTAAATGATTTGTTCTGATTTCTGAATTCTTAGTTAGCCTCTTTTATTTTTTGGCTTGTACAAATCTATCTTGCTGAGAAGGGGAAATAGAAGACACCGGACTTGTCTTAAATATGGGTTTCTATATTTTCATAAATTGCATATTTGCTTTGGTGGCTTAGTAAAGAAAGTGACCAAGGTCCAATGAAAGCTAAATTATCCCCCCTTTCTGTGGCACTGCCACTTAATTAACAGCTCTATAGTTAATAAGATGAAAAGGGCGACTAGAACTATGGATACTGAGCATCTACACTGAGTCAGTCAGAAACGGTTTCTCACTTAATCCTTCCAATAGCTGTATAAGCCAAGTGTTCATATTCCATTTCACGGGCAGGAAAACTGAGGTTGAAAGGCATTAAGTACATTAGTCTAAGGGCACATGTTTCAAGTGCCATAATCCATTAAGCTCTGAATGTGACTATGGTTTTCTTAACCACTTGGTATGGTTATTCTGGAAGGTAGTCACAGATCTCAGGGCCAAATTAATTAAAATATATAAAGTGGTTTCATACACTTTGCAAATATAAGTTACAATTCTTATTAATAGCATTAACCATAATAGAATCATTGATTTTCTAGTAGTTATAAGAAAGATAAAGATATAGTCTTCTTTTCTTAGATTACCAAATGGAGTAAAATGAAATATTGAAAAGCAGAAAAAAAAATACTCTTACACTGGGAAAATGTACATTATGGTCAATCATCATTGTCCTGTCTCTGCAAGTTATAATATGTTCAGCTTTATATTATTTAACTACTTTTGTTAACACAATTAAAATATTGACAAATATTCGAGCAGATGTTTAGTCTCTGAGGAAATGTAATTCGAAATATTATCTATTCTAAATTGAGTCAGGTATGATTTTGCATATAGGTTGATATATAAAAGTAATGTACACATCTTCATAACTTACTACTTGATTTCAAAGCCCAGGAGAAGATGAAAATATAAATCAAATAAAACTTTCACCAATTTATCCAGCTAAATATCCCATTAGACCACATTAAGTTTACTTTATCTTCAATTCTAGATAATCCCATACATGAATGAAAAATGTTTTAAATGCTAATATTTGCTCTCTCTGGTTAATACATTACATTATTTTACATTCTTTATTGAAAACTGTGATTTTTTAAAAGATCTAACATTAGTGTTTATACATATTGAAGATATAAGTTGCTAAAAGCTTAAAGAAACTGGCAATGTTTCTATTTCTTTTCCAAAAAATCTCATTACTATAATTTAGAAAGCATTATGATTAAAGTTAAGGGGAACTGATTTTTATTTGTGTGCTTACTCTGTCTGTGTTTAGTTGTTTTTTTTTTTTTTTTTTTTTGTAACAGGAATCGAACCCAGGGCCTCACGCTTGCTAGGCCGGTGCTGTGCCTCTGAGCTACATCCTCAGCCCCATCAGATCTTTTTTTCAATCACTTTCATTGTGCAGTCAACAGAAATTCACAAACACAATTTTTAAAATTTTTTTTAGTTTTTTGGTACTGGGGATCTAACTCATGACCTCACGCTTGCCAGGCAGGCTGTTATGCTGCTGAGCTAAACACCCCGCCCCACGAAAGTTTTTAAACATTTTAAAATATCAAATAACATTTCTGTAAGCTATACTTTTTTAAACTGGTAGTCAATTAAGAAACTGAATTTGAAATAACCTATCTTTTTAAAAATTTCTTTCTAACCTATATTTTCAGCTTTGGTGAAAAAAATGCAGGCAAACTGTATTTTCTACCTATATTCACCTTTTATAATAAGAAAATTTAGTAGCTGATTCTTGTTGCATGGATGCTATTTGTTGGGTTTACATCTAGTTGACATTTAGTTTTGCTAAACAGTTTCCTTAGACTTCTGACAAAAGCATCCTGGCTTTGTGGGAGTGCGGCAGGCACCTCCCTTGGTCATTTCCCACTCTGGAAGCCACTGAGTGCTTCCTGTCACTCCAGGATTCACTTTGCCTGCCAAGAAGGAAGAAGTTTATGATAGCTTTCTGAGTGACGCTGAAAAATGAAGCTGCTTTGCAGATATGATCAGTAGACTGCAAATAATAATTCAATATGTTTCTCTGACAGGAGAAAAAATGTTCACTTCCCTATCAGCCTTTGGTAGAGATCAGGGGTTTTAGGAGGGAAGAATGAGTGCAATTCAGATCCAAATTCTAGGCAATCACTAATTATTAAAACGAAGGTTCCGCCTGGTGTTTTGAACTCTAAGAAAAAAAAAAGGGCTTAGTTTTCTTGTTTCACAAGTAAAATAAATGTGATATGAAACTTTTCTTTGATACACACGCACACACACACACACACACACAAGGATCTAAGGATCATACTTGGAGGTCTATATAATTAGTATATATATATATATATCAAAACATTTTCTTATATTTAAGGATCCACTAATTATAAAACCGACTGTTGAAATACAAGTCCTATTTAATCAAAATTTGCTAAAATATTCTAAAACCCTTCAACATGTATTCTTAAAGATAAAATAAATGGTTTACTCAGAGAATTAAGAATGAATTACAATAATTCATTTGAAAACACTTCTGAAAGCTTTGTATGTATATACTACAGCTTGGCTAACCATTCACCTGCTAATGACACCCAAAGCCCACACGTTACTGCAATATCTTGGTCCTTAACATACCCATATTTAGATTGAAAGGGCAGATACTTGTAAAAATAATTAGAAAGCAATATGATACCTTCCATAGTACAGGTTAGTATAAAGTACCACAGGTCTATCAAAGAGAGTCCTCCTTAGAGATTTAATGAGATTTAGTACATAGAATATCAGATTTTGACTCCTAAAGGATAGGAGACCTTGAAACTTGAGAAGCTAAGAAAGTGGAAAGTAATAGTGAAGGTCTCGCGAGCTTGGTTTCACGTATACCTGGACAGTCAAGGAGTGGAGAAAATGGAAAATTACAGGTAAGAAATTTATAAAAGAAAAAGAAAACAAAAAAATCCTTGTAAGCCAAGATAAAGAGTTTAACAAATTGGGACAGCAAAAACATTTTACTAAGTAATTATAAAAGCAATGCTGTAGAATATTTGGCTTGAAAAGATCACCATTAAGGAGTCATGTTAGAAGATGGCTGTGGTGGCACACACCTATAAATCCTGGTATTGGGGAGGCTGAGTCAGGAGAATCACTGCAAGTTCAATACAGTCTGGGCTACATAGGAAGTTCAAGTCCAGCCTAGACTAGACATTGAGACCATATCTCAAAAACCAAACCAAACCAAACCAAACCAAACAAAACAAAACAAAAGGGTTATAAATACATGGTGGATAGTCTTGCTTGAAGAAAATGATTGCTGGTTATCAATGGGAGGGAAATCCCAGAAATATTGCCTTATATGCGTTACATTTTAAAATACATGTGCTGTATTTTAAAAATGCATGCATTGGATTTTAAAAGTCAGCTTACAAGTCCAAAGATATCCTCAGAGAATAGTTTTTTTCATTGTATCTTTTTTTACTATTTTTACCACTTACAAGCACAAAATAAACGCTAACAAGAATTAACTTTTCCTTGCACTCATACTATATATGTAGAAACATAGAGGTGCACCTTACAGTTATATTTTGTATTTTAATCTTATATTTTCTCAGTTTTCAGTTTACTAAATTATACGTGCCAATCTTGGCGTTTTATTTAGTTTTTAAAGACATTTGTCAAAGAACAAAGGCAATAGGGAAAAATAAACATTATTTTGTAGGTTATCTGCATTCTGATCCCTATATTTTCTGGTTCCAAATTCTAAGCATCCATATTTCTATACATTCTTAATACAAAACTCAGATAGTCACACTATTAACAAGTAAATGATCATTGATGTGTTGCACGTTAAATAGACTTTACTGTTCGATTTATTTGAACACCTCTAACACCATTATACATTTTTATTCCTTTAGAGGGCTGTTTGGAACTTGAAACCTAAACAGAAGCATCACCTAATGGTTAAAAGGGGAAGTCAACATTTTCTATAAAGGAAAGCCGAGAGTTTTTCCTTGTAAACAGTACTTATGATCAATGATTATAAGATTAAACAGTTGCTTGTACAAAAAGAAAAACTGACACTTTATATTTGTTGATTTAATTCATTCTTGGGTCTCAATTTAATTTGATACATCAAACTCTATTCTCAATCAAACATTATATCAATAAAATTCCCATTAAGATGAACATCATTATGTAGTCGTCAATACAGCCAGTTTGCTCATGGAATATATTATATGATCTTTTAAAATATGTATTCAATTAATTTTAAGTGGGAGATACAGCACAAAGTGCAGGTATTATGTACAGTTTTGAAAGCATTCACTTTCCTGAAAGTTTGCAGTAAAATGAGATTTCAAAATTATTTCAGAAATTTCATTGACCGTAACTTCAAAATACTCTGGTTTCATTTGTCTCAAAGCAATGGTGGCATTTAACAACACAGCATCTGGATTTGTGAAATCCATTTGCATTAAATAGTGAATAAGTGTAGAATTAATATTCCTATATAATATTCCTATATAAATATTCTGCAAAGATATATGTTCTTATTCTCTATGTTACACTCTCCCTTTGTCCACTCTCTCTTTATTCTATCTTCTCTTTCCTTCTCTATGCTCCATGTCTTTGCCACATATTAAGAACCTGAATTAAATCTAGTATAGTGGAAGTATATATTGGCGTTGATCTAAAGTAACAACTGAGTTTTTAACAAAGGAAACAGGACTTAAGTGAATTTTTTCATGTGTTGAAATCCACAATTATTTGGGGACTATTTATTTTATGCCACATTATGGATTCGACACTGCAGTTAAAACAGTAAGCAAAATATAAATGAAAACTATTCTCCTGGCTCTTTATAAAAGACAATAGCAATTCAATGACAACATAATACAATCATATAATTAGATAAAGTTTATCGAAAATATTAAGATGTTAAGTTAGAGCATAGATAAAAAAGAGTCGAGGGAAGGAAGAAGAACTAATCTAGCTTTTATAATCAAGAATAGTATCTGTGCCAAGGATTTAGCTCAGTGGCTTAAGTGCCTGCTTGGCAAGCGCAAGGTCATGAGTTCGATCCCTGGTACCAAAAAAAAAAACCCTTAAAAAATAGTATCTTTAAAGAAGTATTACTAAAAGATGGAAAGGATTCCATTGCACAATATAATGACAAATATTTGCCCATGGAACAGCTTGTGTTAATTTCCAGAAATGGGGAAGAGTCTCATTTTTTAGTGTTTTGGAACATTTCTTCAGATCTGTTTTCATAGCCCAAAGGGTGTTCATCAATGCAGTTAAGAATGTTGAAACCATCCTTTTTTTTCTGACAGTGTATCTTAGCTTACCTTTTGAAATAGCCCTACAATTATCAATAGTGGAAATTCAAATAAATGACTACATTTTAATATGCTAGATATATTATTTGTGATAAAAAATAGACTGTTTCTATCCTGTCAAATGGTTCAACTGCAATTTTAGAAGCACTTTTTTGACTTGCAAAGGAAATGAACCAAATTCAGAGAAAAAGGAACAAAACATATGAAAATATGTCCACTTTCACTCATGAATATATAAATTAAAAATAAAATGAAAAATTGATTTTTCACCAACCAGATAGGCAAAGATTTAAAAAAGAAAGTTCGGTAAAGTACTTTTCAGCAGTCATTAAATTCTTGGCTTCTCGATCACTAAACCTTATTTTGAATCTAGCATATGTACTGCATAAAGCGACCACTAACCTAATGTAATTGATGTAAGTATAACTGATATAAGCCCAATAGGCAGTTATGCACAAGTTTTACAAATAACATTTAAATATTTCTGGGTAAGATATCATATAAAAACAATATACAAAAGCAACTAAAATTAAATACCTTAATCGCGAGTTTTTTTTCAATCACGGTATGTGTATAAAACAATGTAAATCATAATATATTTTAACCTTTAAGAAGTGGCTATGACTATAGAAAAGAGCAATGGAGGAATGTATGTAGTTGGTGAAATATCTTTGTAGTAAAAATAAAGCATAAAGTTAGATATTTAGGATGATTTAGTCACTGGCCAGCTGGTACAAATATTTAAGCCTGGAATTTCTCATATCTGTTTTTACATATATAGACCCTTCAGTCCCACTACTAGGTATATATTTATCAAATGTGAACAGAAACAGTATGTTTTCCCATTTTTTGCAGCTCTATTCACAGTAGCCAGGAAATGGTAAACAACCTAACTATTGAGAAATTATGAATGCAATAGAAAATGTATTTATACATAATAGGGTGCTATTTAGACTTTAAAAGGTATAAAATCCTGCTATGTGAGATGAACGTAGAGCACATTATGTTAAGTGAAATAAGCCAGGCAGAGGGAGAAAACATTGCTTAACTTCATTTGTATGTTGTTCCAAGTACTCAAACTCATAGAAGTAAAGAGTAGAAGAGTGGTTACCAAAAACTATCATGGTGATAGGGTCTGGCAAGATGAAAGGATACAAAATTTCAGGTAAAAAGTGGAATAATTTCAAGAGATCTAGCGTATAAAATAGTAACTATAGTTATCAATACATTATCGCTTTTTAAACAAGAAAGTAGATTTTAAGTGCTCTCATAATAAAAACCTTAATTAAGGTAGTACCTGTTAATTAGCTTCATTAAGCCATTATAAAATGTATATATTTTTCAAAACAACAACATAGTATATATCATAAATGTGTTCTAATATGTGTATGTAATATGTGTCTAATATGTGTAAATAATATCTATATGTTTATATTTGTCTATTAAAATATAATGGACATAATTACTATCTCCAATTCTCTAGGCTTTTATAAGTTCTAAATATGATTCCATATGCAAAGATCTTGGTTTGGTGTCAGGTACATACTAATTTCTCAACAAAAGCTAGCTATTAATTATTACAGAAATAAATTTACTGACGTACTTATGTCATAATACCTATCACTAAATTATCTTGATGTCTCTTTCTACTTGGAAGCCCTGCTGATATGAGAAAAATCTCCATTTCATTAAGCTTTTCTCAGATTCTTCCTTCCTAAATCATTCCTGTCTACCCTGAAACTAATCTGTTTTGACAGAGTGCTTGTTTCATTTACTGAGCACATGATAGGTGGTCAAGAAATATTTTTATTACGTATATAAAGACAGTTGTGAACAAATACTGTCTACTGATCGGTGACAAGTCTTTGTTTGGCTAAACACTAAATATAGAGAAAATGTCTGTTGGCCTAGTGAATACAATCTCTGGCTTTTAGGTAATTAGGTTCATTTCTAAATTAGGTTATGAATTCCCTGAAGCAGATTTATGGCTTAGTCATCACATTCCTTCAATCCTTAGCTTCCATGTTAATCTTACTAAAAAGTTGCTTTTATGTCCTTCTGAAACCTTTATCACCCTGATTAGGACACCAAACCTAATATTCAAGGCTGAATGTTATAGAGATAAAGTTATTTGTCTTAGAAACAAGAGATATATTTCCCTAACACCAAGTAAAACACACTATCCCATGTATTAGGCAGTCTATTTTTGAAAGAGAAAATATGCCCTTACTCCCTAAAAACTTTTTAGGCCATTACAGATATATAAATTTGGGGGGCTTTTATAAAATACTCTAAAATATCTTAACAATATTCATAATACATTTGCATGTTATTAGGTACATATACTAAAATATTTTCTGATGTATTTTAAATTTTAGGCTGTTCTAACCAGATATTTCATGATACAATATTATCAATCTCTTTGCAGATTTGATATCATTCTTTCTTCGTTCTAAGGACTCCTTTTGTATTTTGAGCTATACAGTTTGTTAAAGTACTTTGTGAATATTTATATTATTCATTATTAAAATTATATCCCATGCTACACCACTTGCTAGTAAGATACCTGTGATTTTTATCTGCACCTTGTATTTTAAGTATTTGTCAATTTAGTAGCATGATTACTTACTGTTTTGTATCTGTGAATATGTGTGTATGTGTGATTAGTAAAAGTGGCATTAACAATGGTATCTAGCAAATAAAAGCATGAAATCATAACCCAAGAAACAATGTAGTACTTCATCAATGTTTGTCTTCAGTGTTTTAACCGATTTCCGCAACCAATCGCCTCATAAATATTAAACTTACAACCATGTGTCTTCTAAATAGCATTATCTCTTTCAAAATAAAGCAATCAAAATACTTTGTAAAATAAGAGGTGTTTCAATATCATTTAAGAGACCATGAAAGAATTCACATGTAAACAGAAATGGCTCTAATTATTGCAGAGTATTAGTAACATAGAGTACATGGAAGTACTTACAAATTTTTGGTTGCAATATTACAGGTAAGTATAACGAAAATTGTGGTGACTAATTTGTTTATTCATAGCTTTATTTTGTGCACTGACTCCTTGATTTTTTAAGTGAATTTCAAAACATCTATTCCTAACATAAAAGAAGTTGTTTATAGAAATAATTTCAAAGAGTAGTCAACAAAATTCAGTGACTGAATTTATGGATGAAGAAAAGAATGAAAAAAAAGACTCCAGGGATTTCATCTTTAAGAGGCTGGAAGCAGTGATGCCTTTAATAGAAAGGGGAAACAGTCATGAGGAGCTGGTTTATGCAGGAGTACATAATGAGTTCCATTTGGGATATTTAATTTTGAGACTTATGGGGGAATACTTAATTGGAGATGTTCTGTAGGTGTAATGATATTAAGAAGGGAAGAAATTCAATTATAGCTCCACCAAATTATATTCACCATGTCTAAACCATATTGATTGTCTGTTTGTATAGCTGGTATGTGTAGCTGACACACAACCTATTAGAGCTGAATACTATTAAGCTCCTCTTCAGGCCTATATTCTTTGAGTTCATGAAGAATACAGAAGATAACAAAGCAGAAAAGCAACGTGTCAAGCTCTTTTATCTCACTATTCCTCTGTTTCTCCTACTGAAAATTATTCATACTGTGTCATGATCAACCAATTTACAGCATAATTGAGGGTAAGAAAAATAGCCAAACATTTGAAAGCAGTTAGAAACTCTGAAAGTTCTGTAGAAATATGCGAACTTATCTTGATTTTATGCCTATCATTCTACTTACAGAGTAGGAAATTTCACTAAGTACTTGGGTTAAAAGAAGCTTTCATTATTTATAAAACTGAAACATTGTAAAAATTATGTTCAGTTCATTAATATGCTTTTAAATGTCATCATAATCCAATCACAACTTGCTTTTACAGCTCCAGTGTTAATACTTCCCCTAAGTACTGAACACTTCAGAAATATGTAACTATTCACTATTGTACCCAGACAGCATGGACTTACATTCCTCTAAACTTTTGCATATACTGGTCCTTTATTCCTTGAATGCAACTCCTACTATTACATGTCCCAAGTTCTCTATCTAGTAAATTCTTACAAATTTCATTTCAAATTTTTCTGTTTGCCTTCTCTCCTCCTACAATCATCATCATTTTGTTTTTTATCTATATGTTTGGGGGTGATACAGGGAATTGAACCCAGGGTCTTTACACTGAACCACACTCACTCCTCTGAGACAGGGTCTCACCAGGTCATTAAGTTACATGGACTGGGCTCAATCTTGCCATCTTCCTTCCTCCATCTCACAATGCTTGGATTATTGTTTATACCTCACACCTACCTTTCCTTATATATCCTGTTATACATGCAGCATGCAGTATTCTATGAATGTATCTCCTATATACTGCACTACGCTTTAAACAGAAGTGCATTACCTGTGTCTTCATTTTTCTATCCTTTGTACCTAGTAAGATCCTAAAAATATGAATAATGTAAGTTTGTTAAATGAGTGATGAAAGCCTTAGTTTTGGAGGGAAGTGTATTGGTTGCCTTTCTTAATAATTAGCTTTATTAATAACAAGCATTAATGTACAACTGACAGAATAAGATTGAAAATAGAATCCTAACAAAGAAATCATCTTTATTTTACTGCAGTCAAGGTTGTGACCAATAAAGAAACTATGCTCTCTGTTGCTAGTGGAAGGTTGCATACTATTAATTATTGAATTATCATAATTATTGTAATTTAGAGGTAATTAGGTCTATATTGATATGCAGATATTATGTACTTATTACAATTAAATGAGAAAATACAGAAACTAAATTCTTCTGACTTGTCAAATCTACTGATATAAAAAAAGAGATCAAAAAGAATAAATATAAATTTGCTACAGATTTAAGCAAAGATCTAAGTGGATAACTATGAGTGCATGTATATATGTAAGTAAACAAATATGCCTACATGATAACATACAAAATTAATTATTGTCAATACTTAGAGAAAACTCCTGTCATATTTTTAAATGCTGATGAGTACATAAATATGGAAAACAAGAATGAGATAACAGTAAAGGCAAAGTAACTAAATACGGCATGTAACAACTGGTCAAATGTGAAGTCATATATTGTCCATAAAGCTATATGGAAATTAGTCATATTAACTTATATTCCATCATAAATTTGTATTTATAGTAAGGTTTGAAATTCAAATACTTACATTATCAGAAATGAGTATAAAAGGGGAAACTGGTGGTATGTGTGACAGACTGGATTATTCTTGCTCCTCTAAATGGAGGTGTCCCAATTTAGGTACAGGCAATTTTTACTAGAAGTAAAATGAAAGTCAAGTGTTTCTATACCTCCCAGTTTTTCAGGAAAGGATTGATATTTTTTACACTTGTCTGATAGATCCATTTCCTTATTGATCAATTTAAATACAATATTTAAAGACAATCCAATAGGAATATAAGGAAGCATATTTTATAATTTATGTTCACAAATGCATGCCTACTTAGCAGTGGCTTAATATGACTAATGATTTTTCTGAAATGTGAATATGTATAGACTGTATTTGAAAACTGGCATAATAAATAAATAGAATATATAGAAAAGTAAAGAGGATATGTATAATAAACAATGTCTTACATATTGTTAATAGAATGGTGGATTTCAGTTTCATAAGTTTTAAACTAATAAACAATTCAGCAATACATTCCTGCTTTGGGGATCAAAAACAAGAGACTATAGCAATATATGCTGTACCAGACCTCCAAGGCATATGAAATACAAGTAGAAATAAGGGGAAAAGATTTAATATTTGAGTAAATATCAAAGGGGTTAGAAGGAGAGCTGTGGGTACATGTTGGAGGAAATGCACTCATAAATTAGCGCACCAAGAGAGAAGGGAAACCATCCCTGGCAAATAATTTGCACAATACTAAGTATGAATGACAAATGGAGAAACCCAAGAAAGCTTCTATCAGATCTGCTTGTCAGAGGTATATCTTGCTCCCAGTTTTAGGATGAAGGCTAATCTGTGTTCCTAGAAACGGAGTTTCCTTTCAAAGGCAAAAGTTCTCTGGAAGGAACTCTCCTGGTAGCTGGAGTGGGGGATTCAAACTTTTAATTTTCCGTCAAGAGAATAGTAAGGAGGCCAGGAAGAGAGCACAATCATGATCCCTCCTGACAGGGCTTTCTGAGCACTTTAAAATTGTCTCCAGAATATGGGAAAATACCATTTCTATTCTTAGATGAATATAATTCCTGGAAAGGACTATACACATGTTTTGCATATTCAACAAGAGATAATTACATTGAAAAGTGAAAATGTGTTTCTGTGAAAGAAGGAATCACCAGTCATGAATTATTTTTCATTTTGATAATGTATATTTTTAAATATAGATATATAAAAGCAAAAAAGGCATAAAAGCACCATAAATTAAAAGATATAATGCCCTGAAGGAAAGGAGCCAGAAGTAGAGATTAGAGATATTAATAAAAACTTTATTGAATTTATATTTTGGCTCAGAGCTCACCCACCAAGTGAGAAAATCGGCAAAGTCACAGAGATTTATAATCCTTACACCTACCACTGGTTGGTGTAGGTGATTAGATATGAGAAAATATTGTTTTCTTTATTCTTGGCATATTAAAGTGAACCAGAGGATTTAAATAAGCTGCAGGAAATTCAGTGCAACAGTTAAAATAAATGAGTAAAGAGTGAGATCTTAATCTGTGTAAAGCTGAAAGAACAAAATATGCACAGTTTAGCTCTGTGCTAATGAAAGGAAAGAGATAACACTAAAAATAACCAAATGGTACAGGCTTCAAGGCAGCAGAAGAGTTCTGGCACAAATGGATCTATTCGGGGGGAAAAATGAGACTTAATTACACAAAGGAAAAACTGTTGACTGTGAGAAAAAGTGTCCTGTGACTAAATGAGTACTATTGAATGGGGAACCATCAGAGACAGCCACTGACGAGGATGTTATCTCACTGCTTGAAGAAAGTAAAATGAGATACTTGCTGGAAAACCCATTACAGGATAAATAGCCCCCGAGTCCCAAGGAGATAGGTGCACATCCACTTTGATAGGAGTACTGCAATGCAAGCACACTACTGCGACACTGGTTATGAGTCAGGATTTGAGTCATTGTCCCAAAGGCACTAGCTGTAGTCTTACTCAATGTAATTTGTTCCTGTATCACTTAGCTTTCTTTCTGAATACTCCAGGAGAATGTTGTCACTAACACTGATGCTGCTTAAAACCTTCAATAAGTAACAAAATCCACTTCACAATAAAATTTTAACGTAGGCTGATCTCCACAGAGTTAAGGTCATCAAAAAGATTACCAGCAAAGCAATGAACATTGAGAGATATAACCAAACTTATGAGTTGACAGTTTAACAAACTAATGGGCAGCATTTCCAAGTCGATCCTAAGCGTGATTACAATGGAAATATCTCCTTTACAAATGAATTAGTAAATAATGGGCATTGGATCTGCATTTAAGAAAATGTGCTAGAATGTTTCTCAAATCTCATGCTGGCTTCTAATATTTCTCCAATTTTAAGTTACTTGTTCCATTCTTGTAATATGATATTTTATGTATAAAATAATACATGTAGTCATAGGGAGAACAGTCCATGGAACTGTAGTCAAAGTAACTCCATCTTGTAGTGGGCCACCGTTTAGCTGCTCAGGGGGCGCCAAGCAGGTACTGAGGCTGTGCACCAGACTACCTGAACAAGGCTATACACAGTGCCATTTGGTAGTACTTGCCAAGATCCTCAGAACTCCTGGTAAGGGTAAACTGGGAACTGTACACATATGTATTACATTTTCAAGGACTCTTTTATCTTTCATTCCTGTTTTTGCTATTTACTTTAGAGTCCTATATAACCAGTAATAGCTCTACATCGTGATACACATCTGCAACTCTAGAATTCTGGTAGACTGAATCAGGAGGATCACCAGTTTCATTCCAATTGGAGTGACTTAGAAACACTCTTTTTTTTTTAATGGCCAGAGGTATAGCTCAATGCAAAGGCCCTGTGTTTTTTTGCAAGCACCACAAAACTAACCAAAAAACAGTAGCATAGAAATGGAAGGTTGGCAACTTTGGTAGTACTGTAGCACACAAGTCATCTACTATTGTATAACAGACCCCTAATAAAATAATTTATTCATCAATCTTGGCCTTATGTCATTGTTTGGACTGCTGATACCCTCTCAGTTTAGAGGGTAACATTTATGTCTTTCCAGGAAATTTATATAACAGTAATATGTAAATTACAAACCATAATAATGTAACAAACACATTCCTGAACTAAGAGCTGAAATACTGACAATAACTTGCATCTGAACCTGTGTGATCTTACACCAGTCCTTCATTCTGCTGCATTCCTCTCCCTGCTAGGGATAATTATCATATAGAGCAGAGTTCTCATTAAGTCTTGTACCTTTGAGCTTTCTGGAATGTTGTCTAATAAGAAATCAGCATATTACAACCCATGAGGCAGACAATTTTGTAAATAATGTTTTCTTTAAATCTACTTGTTCTACTCATTCACTCATATTGTCTGCGGATTTACTAGTGCTACAATATAGTTGAGTATCTGTAATAGGTCTTGGAGCCTACAATAATTACCACATAACCCTTCCCCCAAAATGGGTATCTTTGGGAATGAAATTGTTTTTAATCTCTATTATTAGTTTATGATTATTCCACATTCTCACATATACATAAAATTCATCATACACTGCTATATAACATTTCAAGGTATGATCATGATTAAACTGTTACTTATTATGAGCACTGCAGCCATTAATATCCTATCCCCTTTGCTGGTATTAGAGACTCAATATAAATCAATATACTTACTCAGCTTTTAAATTTTTTCTGAACATAGAAGTCATACAAACTAATCAAAATAGTTTTCAAAAAATAATAGAAGGCACGGGAACCAAAAACAGTCTCACCTTCTCCAATAAAATTACAGTAGTACCTCAATACATGAACGTTTTTGTTTGCAAACAATTTGGTTTTCAATAAGAATTGTTTGGGAAAATTTTTTCTTTGTTTTCAAATACTGCATGGGGTAACAAACATGACCACAGACACTTTCCTCACACAAACACAAATGTGGCTATCTTTTCCAAAATCATAGTACAAATTAAGTTCATGAGGCACCACTGTATTGTCTTTTGCTATGAAATTCTCCACACATTAATAGCTATAAAGTGATCACTAGCTCAACTTCCTTATACTTCCTGTCTGTTATTAGTCATTCATAAACCTCATTTGAATGATTTTATTTGAAAGCATTACTTGTAACTAATCAATGGGCATGGAGATAGCAGGTAATAACAGAACAGTAAAATGAACAAGCAAGATTTAAGAAACTTGATTAAACTCCTGAAACACTGAAAAAGTGTTAACACATATGTTTTACTTTTGGTATATTGTGAAGAATAACTTTTCAGGAATCAAGGGTGATTTCACACCTTTTCTTCAATCTCTTTATCCCCTCACTAAGAAGCAAAAAGTTTTCTTTAAAACTCAATTTTTCCTTCTTGATTTCATTCAGTAAAAATTATTGCTACTCCAAAATCTTTCCTAATAAAGCTTCCTAAGAAAACTTTGCCCTGCTCCTAGCCATGGGCCTCTGGACTTCTTCATTTTATCCCTTTTACTCTCTTTCCTCTTTTATCCCCTGAAGCACTTTCTTTCAAAAAGTGAGTCTGTCACTGCCTGATTCTCCCTAGAAAACCTCACAAGAGAAAAGAATATATTCCAAAATGTGGGCAGGGAAATGTCTTGGATACTTTTAGTCAAATACATTTGTGTGCCAGCATAATCTTTATAACACTGGGATCTCAAAATGTTACCAAGAAAACTTGCCCTTTGTCTCAGTTTCTAGGGGGGAGAAAGCTGTATACAAGGAATCATTACAGGGACTTTTGTCACACACACATTTCTTATAATTTGAGTTACCTAATTTTTCATAATATAGCTCTGTAATAATTTCCTAAATGTGTGCTCTATCCACTAGGTATTTAGATGTTTTACAATGAAGATTTTCATTGTCAAAAATATGAAATGTTATAACAAAGAGAAATGGAAAATCTCAGAAGAGATAATATGCTAAAATACACAGTAACTTTATAATAAGGTAGGGAATATATACAAATTCTCCCACACCAACTTAATCACTTTCTTGACAGGAGAAGGATAAGTTTAAATAATTGGAGAATATGTGAGTAGAATTTACTAAAGGGGTTATTCATCTAAACATAGAGATTTGGTTAAAGTTAAGGAAGCCAATAAGGGGTGGTAAAACCCCACTTTTAACTATAGATAAAAGGATCAAGACAAAGAAATTTCCTTGAACCAGAAAGTCAAGACCAAGGGAAATGCCAAAAAGAGCTAACAAAAACTTTGGTTGTTCATAGAGGGGCAGAGTATAGAATCTGTGGAGATCCTATGAGAGTCAAATGTATTAACACTCTAATATCTGCCTACCCACCTATGTTAGCCTTTCTCAATTGGGAACCAGTATGCAAGGAAACTGATACAGTTCTTAAATGGCAGCTCCCAGGGCAGTGAGCAGCCTGGAAAAAACTAGAGGGGGATTTGAAAAAAACACAGGAAATAACTTACACATTAAACACATCTCTCTCCCACCCTTTTGTGAATCAAGTAGGGGTTGATTCTTTAATTAAATCTGTTTCCAATATTTGATGGTAATTCATACTAACGTAAGTTGGTAAGACAATCATCTGTCAACCACTTCTGATGCTTTGGAAAGCCACAGGATGGACATGTGGATGAACAGCTGCATAGATGAGAGTGTGGATGGATACATGGCATCAATCAAATTCCTCAATTACAAACACGTTTTTACAGCCTGTATTTGAACATGACATCTCTTTTCCTCTTTTGACTGTGACAGCTAAGAGCACACACTGAGATAACCAGTATTATTCTGATTTCTTGCTTCTAAAGAGCTGCATACCATCTCTCCATCAAAAACTTGAATTGAGGTATTTTAATAATTATTGAAAGAAGCTGGGAAAAGTAGAAGAGTTGCTTTTGAGGGGACACAGAATTCCTTCTATTCACTGTGGTTTTCAAGTTTGGATGTATATTAGAAATAGCTAGGGAAATTGTTTGATTGTGACACTGGGATCACAAACCACTTAAGTCAGAATCACTGGAAACAGGACCCAGACATCATTATTCGTAAAAATTCTCAAGTGCAGTCAGGTTTGAAAACTACTGATTTTGTGCACTCTTTAAAACCTGCCCATGTGAACCCCATGATAATTCTGTTTCTGTTAGTAATTTACATTTTAAAGGAACTGAATGCTACCTTACCTTATGTTATTTATAATAAATACCATACAATTATTAGATTTGTGGTCTGGAAAAACTGTATTTACAAAAAGGAATAAAAATAAGCAGCTCATAAAATAACCTGTGGTAGTCCACATTACTTGTATACTTTACTCTTTAATTTCTGTGTCCTTATCAGTATTCAAAGGAGAATAGGACTTTTAGAAATGCATCAGTGAGGAACACTTCATACTCTGTCCCTGATAAATGAAAGTGTTCATTTCCTCTCAGAAAATCAGTAACAAACAAGTTTCTTCTGCCAACTGGACTGTATCCATCTATTCATTTCCGATGGTTCACTGAGCCTTATTAGAGACATAACAGGTTTTAGTTACTACCAATCTGAGTTACTGTAGTGTTAGTCAATTACATGAGAGTTTAAAAAAATCAGTAAGGACATTTAAATTTGAAACTGTACCCAGATTCTAAAGTAGGTAGTCATCTTTATTTTTTGTCTTTTTTATACCTGTCTTATTGGCCTATGATATTTAAAAAAGGAGAATCTTCCCATATGTGGAATATAGCTTCTGAAAAGTCAGTAGATCAAGTAATAAAAGACTTCGTAGGACATTTATTTTTACAACTTAGAGTAATACATTTTTTTTTAAATTGGAAATAATTGTTTAACAAACTGACCACAATTAGTAGAAAAAGATATGACTTTGAAAAAATCTGAAAACATAAATCATAGTTCACAAAAAATCAAATGGCTTTTATAAAGTTGAGAACATGGTATGATCATGTACAGAGTATAAACAGGAGTGGAAATAAATGTGATTGTTACTTTTCCAGAATGTGCACAATAAACATATCTTACACTCATTATAATAAATCATACCTTAGATGTTAAATAGCAGAGATGGGTAATACACTGTAATTTCACTAATACTTCTCTCTTTGTTTTAATGGTGTACCCACAAAATAATCTTTCGAGTATAATTTTACTTGTTTTACTTATAGGTGTGCCCAATTGTGTGTTACATACTAAGTGTGGAAGTTCTGACCACCGTTTTTACTCCTGAAAGCCATGCGGGGTAAATTTATATCATGTCTGGAGATTTTAAAGCACACAGAAGGATAAAGTTTCTGAGAACACTGAAAACAAAACGTAGTCTCTCATACTGTTCCAAACATTTCACTTACAATGTTGACATGTCCATGGGCCTGCTTCATGACTGTGCGACACATCTTGTTGCATAACACTTTGTACTCAGAAGGCCCCTGCCCTGGGTTGGGTGCTCAGTTGTTACAGTACTGCAGCTTTTTAAAATAATTTTATTTATGAACTTGCATTGGATATTTAAAAGCAGTTGAGGGGACAGAGCATACTCATGAGTGGATGAGTTCACGCGACGTGTCTTTCAACCATCTCTTGTTAATGCATTTACATTTGGAATTTACAATACTCCCAGAGCACAGAATTGTGGTGCAACTGTAATAACCTCCAAGCGGGTAATAGATACGGATATAATATCTTTGACTAAGTAGGCAGGGGCATACATAACTGTGCTTTCCTTGAGAAACAAAGCTGAATGTGAATAGAGAACGAAGGTCGCAGTGTCATCGTAAGAAATATTAATGACCAAGGAAATGCCACCTAGTTATTTCCATGTAGCAGCCACCCTCTGGACTTCCACTGACAATGATAACATAGAAGGAAAGGGAAACACTAGGCTATTTTTCCTTCCATTTTAATCCCTTCACATTCATCATCAAGCCAAAGGTTACTTTGTTGATAAAGTATACACATAGGAAGACACAGAATAAAAACTGTTAAATTAGTTTTGTGCATACTTTCCACTGTTTTAATAAGATAAATGCATATAAATGCATTAATGGAGAATGGCATATGACTTCTGTGATTTCAGTCATTTTGTATAGGACCTAAATATTTTATTGCCATTTAAAATGGCACTGACCAATACAAAGAGAAACACTAAAATTCATGTTAACATTCACATTTTTTGTACCAAAAATCCAACTTAGGGCCTTGGGTTTGGCAGGCAGGTGTTGTGCTATATCCCTGGGTGCAACATTTACATGTTTTTTTTAAAATTTTATAATAATTTTAAATAGAATAATTATAGAAAACAATGACATATTGACAAAGAACCTGAGGAACAAACGGAAAAAAAGTTTTATAATATGTAAAAATTTTAGCTTTCCAAGGAATAACTGATTATATTTAGATTCTACTTTAAAATTATAAATAATAGCCAGTTGCTAGTTTATATCTGAAATTAAGAAATTAGCTAAAATTTTAGCTATCATTGCACACATGGCCTTATGAGACTGCTTTTGCAATGTAGTTCAAAACTTACAATAGTTCCTTGAGTTATAGGAGACAGGAAATGTGAGCCATGACTAATAAATCCAGGAAGTGAAAAATATTTATTTGATTTCTTCAATAATCCATTTATGTTGATCTTGCTCCTTCAAATAAAGTGTCTTTGCTATTATCTTCTTTGTTTTTCTTATCTAATTTCTACCATATTGTTCATAAGTGGACTTATATTTGGTGAAATTGCAGACCCATATGATTCCCAAGGTCATGTAGCTAGTAAACTAAAGTCACAACACTAGAAACAAATACTTAAATTTTCTCTTTTTATTTGAAAACTAAGTTTAAAAATATTTGATGGCTATTAAACCATTCATGTAAATGTCATTGGGGTAATATATGTTTATCAAATTGTACGTTTTTTTTTACTTTTGTGAGACATTTATCCTCCTGGCCAAAGTTTTACACATATGTCACAAAATATTATACTATGTAACTTTTTATACATTGAAAAAGCTTTTCATTCGCACTTCCATTGACTATTTCACCAGAAATTAGAAAACTAAACCTATTGTCTGTTTACTCCAATTCTTCAAAGGAAAGTTTAATTTAGGACTATGTAGTTAATTTAGGAATATATGGTTAAATTGTAATAGGTACGAGAATTAACATTTTGGATGAGAGTATGTAATGTGAGTTTGAGATGGACAAAAAGTGCTTCTAAGAAGGATAATATTTTGATCAAGAGATAAAGTTGTCCAGCTACTTATATAATCCTTCCACTTGGAATCCTTACAGTGGAATCCTTACACTTTCGGCTCCCTTTTAGTTCTTCACCTGCTAAATGCTTAAACCTTATTGTTCTACCTTACGTGCGGAAATTATTCTGTGAAAATTGTGACATATATTGCACATGTGATGCTCTCTAAGAAAGTATTTGGCCTCTTCAATGGAATAAGAGTGGGATTAAGGTTCTCTCTGTCTCTCTCTCTTTCTCTACTGTGTTTGTCTCTGTCTCTCTTTTTCTCCTTTCTCTCATTAACTTATTAACTTGTTAATGCAAGTGACAACTCTCAGTGGAAAAACACTTACTCTGACCCCTGAATGTTGGGGATCTAATACCTCACAATTCAGTGTTCTTTATCCTGAGTTTGCCTGCCCATAGCCAAAAGAAGAAACTGATAAGTTAAAAAAAAAACCCACAAAAAACAAAAAACAATAAAACTACATTTCAGCTGGTAGTTAGGTCATGATGTTCCCAAATAAAGAGAAATAGAACAAAGAAAATGAATGGTTTCCAGAGAAGGCCACTCCATGACCATACTTAGAATTAGACAAAGTGAAGGCCAAGCCTCAGTCAGAAAATAATTACATTTTTGTCCATTCAGTGAATGTTTGACAAACACGAATCACCATGGTTATGTAGTGAATAACATATCTAGCCCCTTCTGAATTTTTCTACCTTACAAGTAAAACAAAATACCATTTAGTATATTATTTCTGCTGCTTGGAAACATACAATTCAGAACCTGCTGAAGGTTCCATAAAGTCTCTTTGGAAAATCTCAACACTGACCCAAATGCTACAATAATCCACACACCCTATTATTTCTTAATAAAATGTTCTTCTGGTTCCAATGAAGCAAGCTAAATGAAATTGTGTGGTATGCACACTCACAGGCATAATTAAAAGTGTTTGTGTATTTTTAGCCAATACACATACACTTTCGGTAGACTTTTCTTTTTTAATAGATATTAAGAGTGGTCCATTTTTGCCAGCTGATAAGTAACATTTCAAGAAAATGAATGGAAAAAAAACCATTTTGAATTGTCCTTCCTTCTATCTACAACCTTTACAAAGTAGAATTGATCTAGTACTCGCTTTTCTTATACACACATAAAATACTTTGCTAATAACCAACTATATGTCTTCACTACAGTCGTTCACACTGTGGCAGCCTTTTTACTGAAAATGTGACAGCAAGAGCAAGGAATCCAAATTATGACTTCAGGTAGTTAACAATTTAAATTGAGTTTCAAATTTATCTTTTAAAAATATCTTCCTGATATATCTTCCAGTTTGCACATCAGCTTCACAACAAGATACAGAACTCCACAATTACACATTCTGAAGGCTACCAGCAAACAGAATGAAAACAAAATCAGAAATCTAAAAAACAGCAAAAATTTCCCCCCCAAGGGAATATGATTAGTTATTATTAAAGTACAAGGATTCCTAGAGAACTTACCCCTTCTTCTGCCTATCAAATAGAATCCTCTTTTCTTCCCCCAGATGCATGCGTGTGTGTGTGTGTTTTAAAGACAGATATTTGAGAAATAAAGACTAACAACTCAGGAGACTCAGACACTTTGGTATTTCTACTTGGATTTGAGAAATTAGAGGAAAATAGGGAAAAAATTGAATCCAGGAATACTGTCCATTAAAGAAGCAGAGGTAACGTGTCATTGAAACTCTAGAAAAGGAATATAAGGCTAATAACAAGGTTAACTCCGCAGAAATATGTATTTATAGTTCTATAATAATGTAATGCAGTTTGTATGTTTTCAGTTTATATAACCTATCTTTGAGCTAACAAAAGAGATCTAATAATAGTTAAAGAACAAACAAGAAGAAAAACAACTCAATATAAAAGTGGAATTTGCTAATGTGGGAGAAGAAAGTCAATAGGAAAAGTAAAGAAATGAGGAAATCCATTATAATTTCTATTTCACCACTTGAGAGGTTAGAGATATAGTTGACACTTTATATAGAAAAAAGAAAGGTTATTGGTACTATGGCCCTCTGGATTTCCTTTATATCTGTATTATTACTCCCTTATTATAATTACTAAATGTTATATTAAACTTCAAAGTAAATATGGATTATATTTAAAATGAAAAAGTAGAAGTATATGATGGGTGTATATAAATGAACTATTTCTTCATCTTTCAAAAGATAAACATTATAGACAATAACCTAATTAAGTAAACCAAGAATTAAAGTATATGAACATATGTTACAGCTTTGCAATGACAAGAATTAGAAAAATAAAGTGACTCTAAGTACCTCTGCCTTTAACATTGAGCAATGAAAGAGCAATATATGTTTAAATAAAACAATTTTGAAATTGTTTTAATCATATACAGGTAATACATTGATTTAAACCTGAAAATATAACTTCAAATAATTTTATATTCTTCATATAATTTTGGAAAATTCCAAAGATTAAAATACAATTATGTATAACTCTATCAGAAATAAAATTGTATATACCAACATATGCATGCATAAGTGGTATCATTCTATTACATTACATGTATGCTTACTGTGTAGCACAGTCTATTTTAGATTTTCATTTACGTACTTAAAATATAATTAATATCAATGAGTGACCTCAAAATTTACATTTTGAATTTCTCTTTAGAAATATATCATCATTTTAGCACTTTCTTAATGTTAGATAGTACTGTTGCTTCCCTTTATAATGTAATAAAAATTAAACGATAAATAGGAACACAACTCAACTTACACATAGTCAAAAATTTCTGAAAATTCAGTTGCTTGGTCTTGTGTATACACACTATTTCTGATAGATAAAGCACAAATGTTCTTCTCTATCACACTGATTTCTTTTTAAAAATTAATTAGTGCATATTTGTGATAGATAATAAATATATTGATCTTAAGGAATTAATAACATATGTATGTCACATCTTGATACATTTTACTGAATCCATCTACTGACATGTATACTAAGTAAAAATTTTAACTATTTTTAGTTTTGTTTCTTTGATTACACTTGAGAATGAACCATTTTTATATTCCATTGGAATTTAAATCTATTCTTTGCTCTATCTTTTTTGGATTACAAGTACATTTATTTAAATTGACTCTTAATATTCAATTTATTTATTGTTTTTTAATAAATATGTTCCAAAAATGCCTCTGTGTATTTTCTCCTTTATATTTTGAGTTTTTCATCAGTTATCTGAAGAACTTCGCTACGACCATATTGTAGAAATATGACGTTGTTCTTTAGGCTTCTTAAGCTTATTTATATTCAACTATTTTAATAAGATGAAATATGATCTGGTTTAGTATTCGAAGCAGAGTTTTGAGGTTTTTATGTAATTACTAAAAACACTTCTTTCATAATCCATCTTTACTCATTGATTTGAAATGCTAATTTACTATACCTACTTGTACATATTCCATTTTGTTCCACTGGTCTATCTGTACATAAGTTCATTAGTTTTATTACACATATTACAATCACATGGGTAAAGATTTTGGTACTGTATAATTATTATCTATATGGAGGTCAGAGGAACTTTAGAGTTATTTTGTCCCATCCAATATCTCCTTGGTATACCAATTTATTTTGATGGGTTTTTATTGTATTTTAACTCAGTGTAGCTATATCCATAATACTAATCTCACCAAGAGATACACATACGTACATTTATTCACAATACATATAAATGTTTTGTAACATATTTTTATCACCAAACTCCATGCTAAATAAATTTATAATAATTACACATTAAGCATGTTTGTAGAGAATGAGAGCTTTTATTTTCAACAGGTTTTTTAAAGAGTTATCAGTTGGAGAAGATTTCACTTATTTAAAATCTAATATGGGAAATGAGAAAAAAGAAGACTTGAGATATACTATACAGAGGCACAAATTTCCAAAGATGAATGTAGTCATTATGTATACCAAATTGTACAAATATAATTAATTTTTAAACATCTAATTATTTCTATTTTTTTTCTTATTGAGTTTTGTAAGCATTGCCCTGAGTGGACACAATAACAATTTTTAATATCCAATATTCTTCTTTTTCTAATACTTTTACCATTAGAGTAATTTGCTGATTTCACTGACTAGAATTTACAGAATAATATCACAAAAAGAATAGTTTGGTTGTACATGGCAGATATTTTTCAGATTTTAATAAAAATATTTCCCATACTTCAACAACAATTAAGGAATTGACTGTTGTTTTAAGATAGACTTTAGCTGGGAGTAATGGCTCATGCCTACATTTCCAGCATTCAGGTGGCAGAGGCAGGAAGATCGCTCCAAGTGTGAGGCCAGCCTTAGGGTTAGTGAGATTCTATCACACACAGAGAAAGAAAGAAAAAGAAAGAAAGAAAGAAAGAAAGAAAGAAAGAAAGAAAGAAAGAGTCTTCAGTTGTCCAGTTTATGAACTATTATCTATTCTTACACTGCTAAAAATTTTAATTGATCTGCTTATACTTTTGGGTTGATGACAGATTCCTTTAATCAACGTTTTTTTCTTGACATGGAAAACAATACAAATTTATTATGAAATTTGCCTACGAAGGATGTAAACAGACTCATATCAATTTTTTTCTGAAATAATTCCAGTTTGAACATATAATTTAGTCTCCTTTTGCTTAAATTTACTATATTTTCTAGGATTTTTAACATCTTTATTTCTGAGACAGTCAATAGTTTTCATTGTTTAGTTATTTTATTTGGAATTTCATAAAAAATCAATATGTACTTTAGAATATTAATTCAGAAAATATAAAATTATTTTCATGGCTTGTATTTTTAAATGATTTATAATTCATAGATACTTGAAAACACTTTTTGTATAAGTTTTTGAAGATATTGTAATTCTGAAACATTTTTGTTCTATAGTCAAAAGTTTAGTTCCTTTATTTTCCCTTTTAATCAAATATAAACACATTTCAGGTTATGCATTTTCTTTGATTACAGCTTTGTGTTTAACCCAAATTTGTGTCTCCTTATTCATTTATTTTCAGTTTAAGAAAATCATACTTATATTCTTTGTGTAAAAGTGATGCATGTATACTACAGAAACATAATTATTAGTAGAAGTAGAAATAACTCATTTTCCATTTAAAATGATCACTGCTAACTTCCTGTGTCTAAGTATTCTTCTGTCTACTTATGCAAATCTAATATATGTTGAATGTAATTATATTATTTGAGAATTATATCATGTTTTTATGAATTGATTCTTATTATTATTTGTTTTGAATGACTTTCTGTTTTTATTGTGCTACAAATAATTTTTGTAGTCTAGGTATTTTGCGCCAAAATGGCACAACAATGTTTTCAATGAAGTTTAATGATTTGTTATTGCAAATATAAGCTAATGAATGACCTGGTTCACTGACCACTTTTTGTAAACCTCATTCTTATGTGTGAATTTAATTTGAATTTACTGACTTTCCTATAAGAGCTAGTATGTTGTTTACAATTTCACTGGTTTGCAACCTTCCCTGAACATCATGGTCACCTGGGGAACTTTTAAACATTCAAGTGACCAAGTTGACTCCCAAACCAATTCAATCAGAGCCTACACAGACAGGAGTCAGACAACAGAAAACTAGAGTAGAAAAAGAGATAATTCTTACCATTAAAATTTCAAGTTTATATACTCTGAAAATGCAGCTGCTTTAACAAACTAGTAAACAAGATAATCCTAGTGTCTTTGAAGAACACAAGTTGAATTTTATCAGGTACTACACCTCTCAGTATATTGTCTAGAATATAATCCATGCAGGAAAACTATACTCAACAATATTAATGGGGGAGGATAATTTTCAAAAAAAACCCTCTACTTGCTGTTTGGAAAATTCATCCAAGTTTCTTTAAACAAGGTTTAGAAACCATATACATGGGTAATTATGAATTTGGCCTCCAGCCTGAATCAAGAATTAAAAATGTTTCAAAGTGAAGTTGTATTCATTCATTTTTCTCCTTTTCTGCTCTAAAAATAGACATCTCTATTTTAAAATTGGCTTAAAGACATCATTTGAAGCCAATTTCTTTCTTGAGGATAGCAATTGAAATTACATCTACTCATTCATAGAATCATAAATTAAAAACAATGAAAATAGTTTCTTCATGGGTGGCCAAGAAAAGTTCTAATTCTGCATTAAAACAAAGATAGTCTAGTTCAGTACTACATAGCCACCTAATTAAAACAAAAACTCTAGCAATAGTTCAATTATAAATCTGTATATCAAAGAATAAAATTAACTGTTAATTAATTTTCATAAAGAAGAGCTATACATTATCCATGTTGCTATACCATTTCTAAATACCCTGGAAAATTGAAAAGTTAATATATAATGTAAACTCTTGATATATTATAATTTGATCAATGAAATTTTTTGTCCCAGACCTCTAATGAGGAATCTCAGCTAAGCACATAAGCAAAGGAATATATAAAGTTATGAGTAAAGAAGGAGAAAACCCAACTTCCTTGGAAGGTGTTTTAGAGCAAAGGCAGATTTTAAAACTGGTACAGGCCAATAAAAATGAAGAATGCAATTTGTCTCTACATATTTATCGCTTATGAAAGGGAATACTCTGTAGTTGTACAGTCACATAGTTAGTTAATTATTCCACAAATAGGAATTTTAGAAAATGCTATATTTGTCACTTCATCTAAACCAAGAAACTTCACCCAAAATTAACAGAGACAGAAAGAGAAACACTGATAATAAAACTCTTCCAGACTTTTGGTAGAGCCCAGTGAGAAAAGATCTTTAAACTGATTTAGTAGGGAGGTGGAGATTTTGTTCCTCTTCATATATATTGAAGTTACATAAGGGCTGTTACATAAGGGCTATAGAAAATGCTCCCTTTTCTCAAGATGTCACATAGTCCAGTCAGATTCTTGTGAAACTTCAGTAAAGAGAGTAGACGGTTCAAAACACAGTAAGTTATATTTGTGTGTCTCTTGGTAAATGGAATTCTATCAGCATATTCAAATTGATTGATTAAAAACACAGAGAACTGACTTTTTTACTTGTCTGTTATGGAAGATATTTGTCCCAGATCATCCAATTAAGTGATCATAAAATCTAAAATATAACAGGTTGTTTCTAAATGTTTTTTTTCTGTTTATACCAGCTTTATTATATCTAAGTTATTTCCATTAAATACATCAGCAGTGGACTTTTAATTTGTTAAAGAGAGTGTTTGCCAATTCCATATGCCTTGATTCTGAGGTAGGCTGAACAGAATATTTTATTCTGAAAAAACAAGTGAAACCAATATATTAAAATAATTTGAAGACAGTTAAACTATAATATGCAGCTAGTATGGGCTAAAAATATTTGGTCCATGTTTTCTTTGACTTTTTCATAAATGTATTTAAATATGTTAAGCAGAATGATAGTTAGGCAGCATTTTCAAAAGCCATTTAACTTTACAATGTATATCAAAACAATCTTGTTTCTTGGCTATAATTATTTAAGAGGTGACAAAATTAAACTTTAAGGAGAATCTCAAGACATTATCATTATGTCTTAACTAAACAAAATTGTTCCCTTAATATTTGGCAAATTATACACAGACCCTTTTCCATTAAACTGTTCCTTCCTATGTGTTCTTAAAATACACTTTTTCAAAAATGTATTCTTGGTTCAAAAAGTTCAAATCTTTCTACAGTGTTTTAACACATAACCTGAGTAAAAGTAAATTAAACTAAAAATAAACCTGTACTGTGAAACCTAGGTGTAAATTGTATATAAAGTAAAACAATAGTTTAAAATTATAATTCCCCACCATAGTTTCAATTAAATCATTATATGCGAACAACCCACGTATGTGCATACACATACATATGACAGATAAGTCAGTGGATGGACAGGTGGATAGACAGATACAAATATATCTGTGATTACTACTGAAAAAAATTAATACCCATAAGCTTTCTTCACAGGGTAGAAAATTACTAGGAAACATAAAATACACAGGGATGCTTTGTTCATTTCTAAAATTGCGACAAACTTTCATCCTCTTCTATGCCACTGGTGCTACCGTATCTCAATTTCCTTAATATTTCAAATGTTTCCTATTCCAGACTATAATTTAATGTGAAGAAAGTCCTTCATACAGTAAGTTATAATGGTATAAAGAGCCATTTTCTGAAAACACAGATAACTGCAGGGTATTCTTGGTGTATATTTTGCTTTTTCTTTCTCAGTTTTTCCTTTGTGGAACTGAGAATTGAAACCAGGGATGCTCTACCACTGAGCTACATTTACAGGATTTCTGGGTTTTTTTACAGTATTATTATTATTTTATATTTTTGAAAGAATATCACTAAGTTGCCCATGAGAGACTTGAGTTTGTGAACTTCCTGCACCATCATCCTCCTTGTAACTGAGTTTATAGGTGTTCACCCCCGTACTAGACTTCACAATGCATTCTTAATAGTCTCTGATGAATTTGTATTAATCTTCCAAACAGGTCTCCCAGACCTGTTTGCTCAGCATTACAGCAAGTCCAACAACAATAAAAAAATTCACCCTTTTTGAATATGCCCCTAAAATTAAAGTTCAGCAGTATCATTCAGGATAGGTGGGAGTTCATCAAAAAATGGAACAATTCTACACAGAATAAAGAGTCAGAATAGAGGAACAGAAGTTGTTTATAGGAAGAATTACTGATGGGCTGATGTTGCTAAACCCGGGAAGATGTGCAGTCAGAATGAAGCTGTCACTTTACAGGTGTGTCATGAAGTAACTTGGTAAAAAATTTATGGAATAAGTAACAAAGCTAGAATTCAAACAAATGCATGTGTTTATCCAACGCATGTATAGACAAACCACTCTGTTGACACTGGGCACAAGTCGTAAGACACTAGAACCTGTACTTACATAGATATACATTGTGTGTTGATGTATTTATTTGAGAGCACAGTTTGATGCTATCATAGCAGACAGAGCAAGTATTATCAATCTCCTTTGCAGGTGACAACACTGACTTACAATGTTTAAATGATTTGACTTTAGACTTCTGAATCCATACTCACTACATTTTCTATTTATTAGAATTATTTCCCCCAATTTTGTAAGATCAGACATTCCTGAAAATAAATAAAACTTTCTCAGTATTATGAATTCAAAAGGTCAAGAGCCAAGTGTGCAAGATTCATAAAGAGAAAAGCATCTTGCAATTCCAGTGCATATTCTTCTGTGCACATTTCATTTTTTCATTCTTTCCATAATCATTTATAGAGACCTTTATGAGCCATGTAATATAAACCATGTTCTGGTAATAGAAGGGAGGTAAGCAAATGATTGAGTTTGATTTTGTCCACTGAATCCTGTACAATTTGCTAATGGTACTTGGTTGGTTGACTTCTTCAAGTTACCTTACAATGTTATCAAGTTCCCGCCCCCATGTATTTTCCACTTTATGGAAAAATCACACACACACACACACACACACACACACACACACACAAACACACACACACACACACACACACACACACACACAAACACACACATTTCAGAAACAGAAAATTATTAGTCCAGTGAGGCTCATTCCTTCTGCAATGAATAATTCCTATATTGTAAACAGTATTCAGCTGACAGACCATGAGATAAAACTACCGTGAGCTTTTCAACCTCTCAGCCTCTGATTATATCCCGTTTTTCTGATGGAGTACAGCCTTGAGAAACCAGCAGTCTTACTTCAAGCTGCAGAAACCTTGGTCAAGGAGACCCTAAAATCTGAGAAGGTAATTTATTTGTATTTGACATAGTTATTAAATTTTCTGACCCTTGACTGCCTTTAAGGACAAGAATTTTCCAAATATATGATTTTAAGAGAAAAATATCAATACCTAAAGGAAACAAGTGTGCTTGAATGTCACCCTACCTTTTGATTCACTTGTTATTCCTGGGGTGCTTTCTAGCAGTCTAAGCAGCCATTGAACACAAAACCCCTGGAAATCTGACATCTTCTATTATACTAAACTGATTGAAAATCAGCTTTTCTTCTGTTGAGATGAATTACTTGACAGTCAGTAGAAAAATTCTTCCCATGGGTTTTTCCTTGCTGCAAACTTTCCCATCCTCAATCCTCAGAAATACACTTTGGTGTATTTCACTATATATCCCAAGGCGTTATTCATATAATCCAAGAAAAACTGAGAGACACTTGATGACTCATTTGCAATGATCTAAGGTACCTGAAATATTTTATTCATTTTATTTTTATATTTCTTTGAAATAAATGCACTTACTATCCTAAGGGTAACTCTGATATTAAAAAGAGTCACAGTTATTACATATATGCCAGAGCTTATATCCCAAAATAGAATTATTTATGAGAAACCTTAACACAAATAAAGATTCTAAACCTGAAGGGCCTGTTGCACTTTTATATTTGACATTTCCTCTTTTCAAATATTCATGTAGAATAGCCTTAAGTAGAAATTTCCAGATATATGCTAGGACAAAACATTTTCCAAAGCCACTTTACTGTGGATGGGGTGTTTTCTCAGTATGGATTCTCAGTCATTCCCCTAAATGAAAATCGTGTAATTCTCCAGTCACACGTGAATACCAGCATTTCTTCTGCTTCTTTAGCATACTGCTGAGCAATCTCAGGTCATCACATGTTTCCAGCATCACAGAAAAGTTCAGATCAATTTTATCATACATTCATTGTGAAAGCGTTGGTCTCATTGCAAGCTGGGATATATTTCACGGCCCATAACACATTTTCCCACACCTGCATTTCCACATATTGAAAATCTATTTGCCACCCAGTTTCCAAAATTTCAAAGTTTTTGCTTAGAAATAAAATTTCATAAGTGAATTCATCTCCTTATCAGATTGCAGACTCTAACTCACAAGTAAGATCTTAGTACTTTAATCTTTTATTTTGTGTTTGATTTCAGATTGCTAACTTTTCTAATAATTTTGACAGGTTTTATTGCCACATTTAAACTTTAAATTTAAGATGTGAAAAACTGTTGAGAAACAAAAGTAATATCTATATATGAAAGATGATATTTTTTTCTGCTGCTAACAAAGGGTACAAATGAACTAAAAATTAATGTAGCCCAGTTGTGCATTTTCAATTCTTTCAGAAAATAATTATCAAGCAAGTATCATATGCCTATAGTAATGCTCATGAATTTTTGCCTATCTCTATAATAAATTAGGTCAGGTCATGTCTTTAAAAAATTAACATATATATTTAATACACATATGTTAATATATATGTTAATATATGTTAGATATGATTCTCACTCATTATCTTCAGTGTATAAAACTATGAGTCATTAAATTGAATATTTTAAATACTTTAGAAAATGAAAGACGATATTGCTCATCAACATTCATAGAAAGTTTAAGAAGATAAAATAAAAAATAAAATAGAATAAAATCAATATAAAAATATTCACATATGTCATTAAACCTAATGATGTGGGACATAATTTAATATATTATATTACTTTGATCAAATCATCCAAATTATCAAAATAGATGTAGTTTTCAAAGGCATTAATGCTTTTGCTAGCCAAAGCACACATGGACCTAGAAAGAAGGTATAACCTGAATTTATTTCCAAGGGGAACTTATAATGAATATATATTAGCTAGACTCCTATACTAATCTCTTGTTCTAGATTAACAGGTACAGTACCAGTTGACTGTAGAATTTCTCACGGATATGCTGCTTAAGCTGTCCCATCTGCCTCCCACTGTCTGTTACATGCAAAGACATAATAATATGGGTACTTAAATGTCACTGTTTTTCCTTTTTTGATTTTTTTTTCTTTTTTGGCTAGATCGATTGTACCACCATGCTAGGAAGGAGGCAGGTCTATTTTACAATTAGGTAAATATATTTTAAAATATTAGTAAAATATTTCTGTATTTCAAGATCTTTGTGGACTTGTAATTAGAACTAGTTCTGTACAAAATATTCCTTATGCCATAATACACTCAACCAACCTAAACCCCAAAATATTGCTTCAGTGACTCATGAGAATTATACCAGAAATAAGAATCTCAGAATTAAATAAAAATTATTTCTTCAACTGGAACAAGACACTGAAGATCCATGTGATATACACAGAGCAAACTATGCAGCTAAAGGAATGCTGGTGGTGGTGGTGGTGGTGGTGGTGGTGGTGAACAGACGTCTCTCCTCTTTCCACAGATAGTACCTGGCACACTTTTTGAGACCAGTACTGTAAGGCCTTAGTGAGAATAGTGCAAAATTCTCTTATTCAATCCCTAGTTTGTGCCTCAGAGTTTTCTACTGAATCCTCAAAGTAATTGCTCAGGCAATGTAACAACCATTGTAAAATTCCTGTCATCTTCTTTTCAAGTCCTTCATTGCCATTGTTTTTGTGTTGTTGTCGCCATCCTCATTTTGCTTTTGTTATTTTTGTTTGTTTGCTTCTTAATTTTTTTTTCTGTTTAAAATAATAAAAAAAGTTTTCTACTGCATTCCTGAAACAGATGTCAAGGCCTTTCCTCACATCCTAGTAAAACAGAATTTACAAATTCCATATTTGGCTTTTTTTTTCTGTTTTGGGCAGTATCTGTCACCAAGTCAGCTATATTTTAAGTGTTTACCTAGCTCCGTTTTCTATTTCAGCTTAGCTAAGAATATATTTCATACTTTTTCTACTGAGCAGCTCTCTGAATATTTGAAGATAGCTAATCTATCCCTAAAATTATCAGTTGCGTTTTAGACAGGCTCTAGTTTTTCAGTGTCTCATTTAAATTATGCTTCTCCGAGCTGAACAGCACCAGATTTGGTCTGATGAATATACTTTTAGTGTCAACAAAAAGGGTGTCCTGGGCATCATTTCAATTACAATTCTATACTCATTTCTCTGTTTTATTTATTGCTTCTGTGTCATATTGTTAAAGTCACCGTAAACTCATCTTTATATTATTTAAACCAACGTATTATTTCTGATTCAGTGTATATTTAGCATTCCAGAGGAAGAAAGGAATGGTAACTCATAGCATATATTACCTTTTAAATTTTCCCTGATGTATTAAACTGATATTTCAGGGCCTACTATGTGGCACGCACTTGATAAACAACATTAAACAAAATATATTCGTATTTTCTTATCCATGGGTGATATGTCTCAAGTTCTCCCAGTAGATGCTTGGCAAGAGTAACAGACCCCTCTACAAATTTTTCCTATGTGTTAATACCTACATTAAAGCTTAATGCATTAGACAGAGTAAAATATTCATAACAGTAACTAATCAAAAATCTGTAAAATATTACGTAGTAAAATTTACATACATATATGTGTGTATTTGTGATCTCTGTGTGCAAGTGTTTTTCTCTCAAAGTACCCATCTACACTCATACTTCTTGTGATGACTTTATATGATAAAATGCCTATGTAATAGGACAGAGATGGATTTTGGAGAGATTGTGACAATATATTAAGCTACTAAATAAGGTTTACTTGAACATAAGCAGATATTGCAACTGTCAATCTGATAACCAAGATGGCTACTGAATTACTTATTGGGTAGAGAATCTATATGGCATGGATACAGTATATAAAGGGATGATTCACATCCTATGTGGAATTGAGACACAGAAAAGGAGATTTTACCACAGTGCTCAAAACACATGATTTAAAAACTAGGAGCTATTTATTTCTGGAATATTCATCTTAAACTTGTTGGAACATAGTTGCACCTGAGTAACTTAGCAAAAGAAAAGAAAACTTCAGGTGGCAGAGGCTATATGATACAAAGTCTACACATTTGCAGTACATTCATATAGTATGAGATATAACAGTTACCAAAGCAAAAACTCATAGCATAGGTATGTAAGGAACTGAGGTTTCCTTATCTGATCTCTCTGATGTATTGATGTCTGTTGTCCATCTATGTGTGCCTTAGTTTAATTCCAGAGATCCACAAAGCCAAAGTGAATATTATCATGTACTGTAACAGTGGTTGCCTCATTCAGTTATCATTCTTTCTTCTAGAACTCTGCAAGATAATGTGACTTAAGTTCCCAGGAATAAAGGAGGAAAAGTGAAAGCAAAAAGACCGAGCAACTTTTTCAGAACCACGTTACAGCCTAAAATGAAGAGCAAATTAAAGAGTCACATCAACAACCAAAGTGAAGATTAAACAAATCAGCAAGACAACTGCTTTGCCACAGAGGAAGAAAATCTGACAGATACAATGTCTGATGGTGCTGGTTCCAGATGGGATAACAAACACACAGCTATATAGTAAGGTTGTTTTACAACTGATGATGCAGATAAGCTTGATTATCAGAAGTGTTAGACTATATGCATGTGTATGTGTGTTGTACAGAAATCACTATTAAACTGTTAAGTTTGTTTTTTAAAAACAATTCATTAACTATTATTTTGTAACCAATATATATATATAGCGGGATAAGGCCAGTTAGTAGTTATATTGTCATGAGGAACCTAGATTTGTAATGTAAGGAAAGTGATAGCAGTGACAATCAAGTATACAAATTATTAATTCTTCAAACACATGGTGATTCAAGTGCAGGTTATCAATATTTATAACTCATGAACTTTTCTGATTCATAATATGCTTCAATACTAAAGTTTATTAAGGAGGAAAAAATACAATATAGAGTAAGAATTTTAAAATAACAGTAAGATAATAAAGAGAAAATTTTTATTCATTGAACAATGCTTAACAATCACTACATAAAATTTCATTTCCTTTAAATTGTAAGAAACATCTTGTCTGTACTGAAAATCTTTGGTTCTTCAAGTAATATCAATTGATTACAAACTTTAGCTAAAGTTTATTAAAGTCAGGAATACAAATGGTACTTCCTAATTATCTTTATATTTTTTTTTACTTTTTACCCAAAGAAATAATCATATTAATTTATTTCCTCATTAACTTAACTTTCATATGGTAGACAAATTCCTTTTTAACCAAAACTTACATTATTAAAATTGTAACTTAGTCATAGCACTGAAGTCCTGATCCTAAGCATATTATTCACATCTGCTGACGCTGACTATACCATTTTGCCTATGACTTTTACTACCTGTAATCTGCATGAGAAGGAGCCTAAGAGACTCTTAAATCATGGCATGGAAATCCAATATGGCTGACTAGAGTGGGAATCATGTTGGAGATAGTCAGGGAAGATCAACTAAAACTTCAGGTACCTAGAAGTGGGGGAAGGACATATGTCTTGATGCAGAAAGTCAATTTGAAAGAAGATACATGGAGATCAAACCAAGCATTTAGTTAGTGATTACAAAGAGGGGAAGCAGTCCCACTAGGAATGGTCCAGATAGCCTCTACTCTTGCTAATGCCAAGAGAAGGCATCTTGAAAACTTTCCAAATTGCCAAAGGGAACTAAAAAGCCTACAGAAACTTAACTCCTAGGCTAAGCTGGATTTTGCCTTTTTATACATTTTGTTGGCCCTTGCCAAATACTGAATTATAGTTTCCTTTAAAATTCCTACAACTTTCTACTCTACAGCTCTACAGATTTCCTGACACTAATGAGCTCCTACTTACTCTCCTCTATTCCTTTGTTGAAAATGCCTAATCACTTATTTAGAAATCAAAATAGAGGTAATTTCACAATGAACTCTTTCCCCCATTGCGATAGTATGTTAGTAATTTAAATCTGCCCTTTTATCTTGAACTGAAAACTTACTTTGCATATCTTTGAGAGTTGTTTGGTTGGCTTAGTTTTAATTTGTCTACATTAGATGATTTTTCCAAGAAAAATTGTTATCGCCAATTCGTTTTTTTTTTTTTTACTTTTCTTGTGCATCTTATGTTTTCAGAAATATCTATTCTTTGATCTGCAAGATTAGTTTTGTCTTCATGTATTAGCTAAGGGCCTGATATAATGTGGAAGGCAACAAAAGCAAAATATTGACTAACTGGTCCTTTTACAGAAACAGAATTGTGGCCCACATGACTATTACAAATGAGCAAAAAGATAGTTTTGTTTTTCTTGAACTATTATAGAGTAGAAGTACTATTTTCTGTCTTCATTCTATTCAGTTTGTGAATACTCTTAAATATTAACTGACTAGGTAACAATATTGAGAAAAAAACAATCTACATATTTCCTGATTAGAATATATTGTTGAACAACACATTCATAATTTTCAGAGTATGACTATCTAATTTTCATTCAAGGTCCTGTTAGCACAGACACAGTCATAGATGCTTGCATACACAGAATTCATTTTAAATAATGGGATTATGGGCCTGGGGATTTAGCTCTGCAGCATAAGTGTCTGCATTGCAAGTGCACAGTCATGAGTTCGCTCCCGGGTACCAAAATAAATAAATAAATAAAGAATGGGATTATGACTCAATTATCCTTTCTCCGTTTGATGGTCTTATTTATAAATCTTTAATCTACCATTTGGTCCTGAATGTCCATATAAACCTTTTTCATTTATTCTACTGAGTGGCTAATTTTTCAGAAGTTCACTGTAGGTTAGACTGATTTACTTATGTACTCTTATTCTGAGTTCATTAAAAGTCTCAGTCAGGAAGCTGAAGGTGCTCATTTGAATATCCCTGTATTCTCTTTTCTGACATATATCTATCTGTCCATTTTTTAGTTTTAAAGTATCATGATATATAGAGCATGCCAAGAAGGGAAATATGATATTTTATTGCAAAATTTGTATGTATATATGTGTAAATGCATGTATGTGTATATATGTGTGTATAAATACATATATTTGTATGTGTATATGTGTAAATACATATATATGTATATAAATATATATTTATATACATATCACAGGCATTGTATGATTAGCATCAATATAACTGTTGAATGTAATAATCTATTTTTGCATAAATTATATGTGATAACTATAGAAATTTTGTAAACTACTTAACATGGAACAATTAAATATATGCTTCTGTCACTCAGAAAATGCAGCTGAAGCAAAAAGTATTTCACCACAGTTTTTTGTTTCATTTTGTTTTCATCTGGCTTGGTCTCTGCTTTTGTTGTTGTTGCTTTATTTTGTTCAAATAGTCAGACATTCATTTACTCTTTTTCTGTGTGTTGTTTCTCCTTTAAATAAAGACTTGATTTCACAAATGATTAAAGTATTAAACAATGCCTAAAATCTAACTCCTTAATAAAGATATTTTTGTGGTATGTTTAAAAAACTCATTCGGTTTAACCTTGGCATACAATTATTTTTACTGCTACTTTTAAGTATACATAAGACATTTTCTTTTAGAATTTATATATGTTCATTGTAAACACATTAGGATGTCCTGATGAGGGAAATCCATTACAAATATACTTGTTTATAAAATCTCTATAAATCTTCATTAAATATTGAATGAAACATTAAATAATGGATTGTTATGCATAATCATACTAGCAATATAATTGTATTTTATTAATATTTGTTTATATTTCCCCATATATTTTTATGAGCATGTTGTAAATTAGTGAAATATATTTTAACCCAAAACAAAGACTGAGATCATCTCGAGCAGTTATTTCAAGTTGTTCTTGTACTATTTGAATATACATGGTGCGATTTGTCCCCAAAAAGTGCAGCCACTAGAAGCTTAATCTCTAATGTAATGGCATTAAAAGGTGGTGCAATTTTGAAAAGGTCACACCTGGAGGTAAGTGACTGAATCATTACTGCCCTGTGAAGAGACTTATGCTGGGCTCTCAGAATGTTGGTTCTCTTAAGAGTAGATTCAGTTCTGTGAAAATGGGTTGTTATTAAAGAACAAGCCTAGCCCCTCCCAATCTCTGTCTTCTGTCTCTGATCAGTAATTTTTTCTATCTCCTGAACCATGCATTACCATGTAACATGTACTTATGATACACCCAAAGGGGCCATTGTCAGATATAGGCACCGTGCTGTTTGGAATTTCCAGCTATCTGAATTATGAGTCAAATAAACTTCTTTGTCCATACCTCAGTATTAGAAATTTTGTTACAGCAACACTGGCCAGATTAAGATACATACTTTTCCTACTATGTGATTTCCAATTCCACTTATACGTATGCCTAAAATATCCTCAGCTGTTCCAGTATGCTGGTTGACGTTGGCCTCTTCTAAAACAAGAGCAAAGGCATTTCAGTTGTGTGCACATTGCACTTTTATTAAACTCTTTTCCCAGTTTTGAGAGCACATTTTTCCTTAGGGATAATTGTATATAAACAGCATTTTTAGACTGAAGTTTCAGTTTCCTAAACATAATATTTTCTGCTTTGTTTAGTGGGATAATGAACACTACACAATAATAGAATACAGTATTTTTGTAACTGCAGCAAGCTGATGGCACATGAGCGTAGAACTACATGATATAAAAAAAAGATTGTAATGTACACATAAGACATTTGCAAAGGCTTTAATAGCTAAAAAATGAAATAACCAAGTCTTCACAAAATATACAGCACACAATATGTGGTAAAAATGAAAGAATATGCACTATTATAGGTAGTACTATCCTCATAAAAGACCATTTAATTTATCTAAAACAAGTATGTCAGACACAATAAGGCTATACATTTGAATTGTACTGCTATTTTGTACTTGAGTTTTATTTAGTTTGAAAATTTGAATGGGGTGTTACAGATCTATATGTACTTTTGCCATCAATTTTTGCTTGTTTTATGTGTTGTTATATAAAGGACTTTAATTAGAATTGCTTGATGTAGGGAATTTTAAAAATATTTTAAATTGGTCCATTTATTAGTGAAGCTTGAGTAATACTACATTATAACAAACATCAAGTAGAAAGTTTTATTATTAGGAGAAGCTGTGGGTTTTTTTTCTTTGTAGAAAAACACTACTCAGGAGAAGCAGGGTCCATTTCTCATTCACATATATTTCCACTCATATATGAAGGTCAAAATATTTGTCAAGTAGTCATTTTTGTAAAATAAAGTATATCTCTCAATATTGCTGGACAGATTTTATGGATCAAATTTAATAATAAATGGGAATTAATTTACTATACTTGACAAACTTGAAGGTAGCACAAGCCAGGCCATCAGTTCCATATGGTTAAGTTAGTATGGAAAGTAGTATCAGAAAAGAAAATAAATTAAAGTCAATGAAACTTTTATAAAATACCCTTAAGGGTACTGTTATAAAAAATGAACAAGGAGGAAACAGTAATGATATGGCATGTGACCTGATAGCTGCCTTTCACAGATCTATACCACCTCTGAAAATGCCTTTTACCAGCAAGAAGTAGTAGGAGCCACAGAATATTTGTTTATATAGCATTGTCCAGGAGGCCAAACACTAATACCACTCTATTGGATCAAATATATAAATATGCATACATATGTACTTTGCATACAGTCATTCCTTATTTAACAACCCACTTAACTTCCTGTGGCTGGTTCGCTAAGTGAGCCAATCAATAAATGAGGAATTGTCTATAGCATACCAATTACAATATTCAGAACAAAGAAATAGTCAAAGGAAACCCCAACTTGATGACTTTCCTCTTATTTGTATGCCTCTTATGTACAGTACTATAAGGCATAACAAAATATAAAACTATAATACTCTGCTATACACAAAATTACAGCATTGTATAAACAAAATGTACTGCACACACACAAAAAGACATTAATGATCTATCAAAACAAATGTGCAAAATTGTAAAAAAAATACTCAGGTTGTAATTACAAACAGTTGTTAAACAGATCATTAAATGAGGACTAACTGTACACAAAATACATGCATTGTAGTTTGAGTTTTATAATAGCATTGTGCCAATAATGACTCTAATTAATACATAAAATTATTATTAACATATACATAACATGTTGGTAAAATAAGGATGACAATAAATTATAATAGTAGATAATAGGGGGTATGAATCTGGCTTTATCCTGAAGTGAATTTCATACAATAATATAATTTAAATTAAAAGAGGACAGTTCCAGGTTCCACATTATATTGTTCTATATCTTATCATTAATAGCTGTAGAAATGTGGATAAAGCCACGCAATCATAGATACATAAATTTGTAAAAGCTAAATCTCTGCTCAGATTAAAATTTTGTTTAGATATAGGATGGGATGTAATCTTACATCTTTTATTCTCTGCACACAAATTTTGGTAACCCTATAAAATATTATTACTAGCTATTGTTTTATTGATTTTACTGACACAAGTACAGAATTTAAAAATGTTTACTGCTTCACTACTGCTTTAACTTCTAGTATATGTCAGTCATTTAATAAATGTTCAGAATGAAAAACAATTCAGAGCAAAAAGTTATACCCAGTCCTCATGCATGCTGGTTGGTGATTTGCTATAAATGTTCTATTGGAAATACAGTCATTGTTTCTTAGTATCATGTCAAAAGAACTCAGAACTCATGGTGAAGGTCCTTGCATTGGACAAAAATAAGAAAATGAGAGGATCAAGAAGCATAGTAATAGGAAAATATTAAAGTTTATTAGTTATGTTTAAACATATTAAACCCACACCTTCATAACAATACCAAAACAAACAAGTAACCAATAATAAATAAATAAATGTTCCCTTTGAAGAGAAACTGGAGAGTTCACTCTGCATTTTCTGTATTAATTGTACAATGAAATAGGTAATGCAGAGAAATTCTCCTTTTAGAATTACTTCAGCTAATATTTGAAGATGGATTAATGAATGGTGTATCAGTATTTTATTACCCATAATGAAATAATTAATCAAGACAATAGCCTCTACTATATCACTCTATAGTATATTACACTATAAAGTTACCTTGAAAAGAAACAAAATACAATAAAGCTAAGCCAAACAAAAATCTTACTACATGCTGCCCTCTAGATCTAATTACTAAATGATCAGCCACGAAAGATAAAGACACATTTTAAATAACATCACATGGATATAATTAACGAAGATAGTCAAGGGCTTATTTCTCTTCTGCAACAAAGAGAGAGGAAGAGGAGAAGGAAGAGGAAAGGCAGGCATCCCATAGGGTAATCTGGGAGACATAAACATGATATCTTATGATAATAAGAGAATATTATTTTTTCTAGATTAGCAGTGACATTATGATTATACTTTGAGATAATTCACTTTGGGGATAAAAGCTGAATTTTTTAGAATACAAGTGATATATTTTCTGGAAGGCCTTCAAAATAATTAAGGAATAAGAAGTAGATATGTATACAGAGAAAAAAGTTTGGTAATAAGTATTTAAACAGAGTGAGCAAAATATGAATTTTGTTACAATATTTTCTAACTTTTGAAGGTTTCAAATTTTGCGTAATTAAAACATTAATGATTTATGTGTACCTGTAATACATCAATGACAAAATATTCTCTGCTAAGAATAAATATTTCTTAAGAATTTCCCTTATCTTTATCTTGGCTTCAAAGTAATCCTATGCTTAGCACGATGGTCTGTTTAGGCTCTGAGAGACAGTATTTATATTTTTCTTAGTTTATGAACATCACCCTTTTGGATCCCTCTGCTCTGCTGCACATTTCCCGTCACCGAGTATGACACTGAGGATGAGAATTTTCCCCTTGCCAAGTCATGGATACAGGCTGAGCCCCTGTGGTGTCATGTACATTGGCTGTACCAAATGAAGCACTAAGCTGAAGCACTGAGACTAGCGGGCACCCTGGATATAGGGCTGAGCTGTGGTACCTGTGCTCTGCCTAGAGCAGAGTTTCAGTAGTGTAGCTGATAGAGATGTGAAAGTCCCCTGGAGAAGCAGCCACTGCAGCGCTAAGGGAGCCTAGCTCAGTCCAAACCTGAGATTGTTTGGATGACAGATATTCTGTGAGGACAATGATACAAATTGGAGAGGGAAATACTGAAGAGAGGCCAGAGTCTTACAGATGCCCATGAATATGCTAACAAGTTATGAAAATTAGGGCACTACAGCCAAACTAAATCTATTATCTTACAAACTCATCATGCCACAAGCAGTTCAGAGGACAGTAACATGTGTGGATTCTTCAGGGCGTAGCTGGGTCAAATCTTACCGCACAAGACATTCCCTAAGTTCTAAAGGCAATGTATTTTCCCTAGCTGGTGCTGCTACCTTTCAGTGCCTCCAATATAAAGATAAATAAAGGCCAAATTCTTGATCCCAAGTTTTCATAAACTTACTCTTGGGCAGGTGTTAACCTCCTCTCTCACAGCCAGTTCACCGTCCAATATCCTGACATAAGAATGCTACTCTCAAAAAATGAAATTAATATCTTATAAAAGAGACCTTCAGATGGTCTCTGTTCCCTTCTGAAGCATGAAGGCACAGTGATAAGAAAGATATCAAGGAAAAAGTAAATACATTAAACACCAAATCTGTTAGTGCCTTAATCTTTAAATTCCCAGTCTTCAGAACTGTGAGAAACAAATTTCTGTTGACTATAAACCACTGTCAGTAATGTGTCCTCAATACATACAGTGACCCAAAGTCATATATATACTATATAATTAATTCTTAATATGAAATTGTATATACAGTTTAGAAAAGAAAAAGTGTCATCATGTGTTACCCTTTTACCTGCTTGATGCATAGGTGAAAATTCAACCACCACCAAATTTTACTTGATAAACTAAAGACTTCAAATGGCACGAAGGAAACCAAAGAGACAAGTTGTATGCTATTTAGTGCAAACATATTTGTCTGCTTTTTTATTTATGTAGGTATTTATAGTGGTTTAGTACCACTATACAATTTAACATATATAATGTATTTATATATGTATATTTATGTTCTAGTAAGGCAAGTAATACTAGATTGTAATTGCATTTTAATATCTGTTAATAATTTATCTCATTTAGAAATATAGCATAATGGTTCCTTGTATGGACTACTGTCTACCTACACTGACTGAGATTATATCACTATTTATATTCCCTTTTCTTATCTATAGAGAAAATCCATGTGCATTTGTATTTTGACACTTGCAGAAACACACAAAGGGCAAAAATCTTGAGGTAGAATTGCTATGCAAATTTGAAACTATATATTTAATTTTGAAAGCTAAATTTAAATTGAAGTTAAAAATCTGAGCCTATTAGTGCAGCTTCACAGTCTATGATGACTTCATTCCTTGTGTTCCCCTGAAGTGTGTATTTGAATTTTACCTTGGTCAATGAGATAAAACAAAAATGTTCGAATTTTAAATTTCTTAATGATAACTACTCAGATAATTTTATTTCACTGAGTTTGAATTGTCTATTTTCCTTTGCTGTCTCTATAAATTTGTTTATATCAATTTATAAATTTCAAAGTATTTAAAATTATTCTATTATTAAATACACAAATTTTATTTGACAAAATGTCCCCCCCTGCTTAAGCCAGTACAACGAAACTTGTTTTCTGTGTTACTGCAGTGAGTTGTTAGTACTAATACTTTCAAATTTAAAATTATATAGAATCTCTATAAGTAACTGTGCAAAATTTTAAAATGCTGTATCTAGTAATAAAGTGAGCTATTTCTTACAGAGCAAAATTTTACTCTTTAAATTTTTGAGACTATGTGGGGATACTTCAATTTTTATCAGTTTATTTTATTCATGGGCTCAAGTTTTAAGATATTTTGTAAAAAAAAAACTGCTGTTATCAAAATCCTTTGGCATATGTGTACGTACATAGATATATTAGGGAAATTCCAAATATCATATCAGTCATCATATTGCAGTCATTATAAAAGTAACTGAGGTGACATTTTACTTTAGTAGATATTGCTGATTCAGAATATTTACTTCCCAAAGGCCCAGAAATTCCCTTGGATATAAAAAAAATAACAGTCATCTCTGAATAACTTTGAACAGGTAAGATGCTTATTTCAGTTTTCATTTCTTATTACTTTTAAAAGACACTGTTTGTTGTTACTTTTTAAGTTCTATAAAACGCTAGCTTTAAAAAATACTTTGGTGACAGTACCAATAATATGGCAATAAATGATATTCTTATCAAAGTGAATGGAGGTTCAGGACAGATGGAGGCTAATGATCATTGTGATGAAACAACCATTTACTTAAAAGACAAAACTAAGGCTATTTTGTTGACTAATACATCAGTATGGGCTCATGAATGCATAGTACAGATTCCAATAATTCTGTATAGAATTAGCACAATGAATACTAAACTGCATAATATTTTGATTATTACAGTATCTAAATTAATATAATTTTTACTGCAAACCCATCAAGTATACATTATCTGCATTTTATGTAAATTTCCCATGAAATACATATTCAAATACAATAAAAAAATAAGGTGGGCATTCAAAAAAGTAAATTCCATGCATAATATTAAAACAGAAACAATGGTAATGGGAAGTTTATGGTTCATGTCACCACATTAGGACATCCTGAATAATAAGCCTCAATGTGTTCTGAACACAGAATGATATACAGGGCATTAGCTAAATTTTTAGTGTTACAACAGGAAGCATTAATGTATCTCAACTATTTACCATTTACAGAATTTTTTTACATTTCAATATACAGGGATGCCTCGGTTTATGAAATTAGTTTACGATTATGGGGGAAGATGGCTGGCTGTGCGTGTGTGTGTGTCTGTGTATGTGTGTGTGTGTGTAAATGGCCATGCTCATGTTTGTCTCCCAATATGGAGTTTTCAAACTGAAGCAAAATTTGCTGAATACTTTTGTCTGTGAAGGAGCTGGGGATTTAGCTCAGCAGCATAAGCGCCTGCCTTGCAAGCAAGCGGTCATCAGTTTGATACCCGGTATGGGGGAGGGACTTTTGTCTGTGAACTGAAATGTTTGCAAATAGAAGTGTTCAGGAACTGAGACATTACTGTATCAATAGAATTCTTTTTTATTTAATCTATTTGTTCTAAATTATTACTAAAATATTTTGGTCATTTCTAAACCTCACAGAAAGAAACAATTTTTATACCCTCCTAGATTCACTAACTTCCCTTGTTTGACAATACTGAAGATAACTTTAGGTTTGTATTAAGCGTACAGCAACCTATTATCTCTGATAACTCTAAATACAGTCAAACTATAGTTGCAAAATGTGTATAACAAAACATTTTATGGGACTTTTTAAAAAATCTTTTAAATAGTAGAGTAGGGCATGTGCCATAAGTGACATGGAAGAAGTTAACAGTTTATGCTAGAAAATTCAAAGAAATAGTCTTTATAAAATAAATATAAATTTAAAGTTATTTTTCATAACCTGAATTTTCGATGACTCAACTAACTGGCATATCTGAGATATGGAGGACTTGTCCCAGTAGTGAATGGTTAAACTGCAAGGCAAAAGCACACAGGTTCTGTGGAGAGTGGTAAGTTAAACAACAAGAAGTTTAGATTAGTGAGTACTGTTGTGTCTGGCCATTTGTCCTTCCTCTTTCCCAAGAAAACTGCCTATCCCTGAGACAACTCCTTACATAAACTATTTTTCTACTGTTTTTTCCACTTACAGTACTATTATAAATAAAATATGTAGGGTTCTCAGTTTGAGGCTTCTCCTGAGTTTTCCTAGTGCTGAGAGATTTCAGTTGAGATAGACCCTCTGGGACTTCTGTGACTGAATCAAATTTTGTCTCTCAGTAATTATTTACTCTCTATGCCACCGTGGTCACACACCCCAATATGGTACTCAGCAGATATTAGTAAGTACTTAACTATAGTTAACATCTAATATGCAGGCCATGTTCTTCATGAAGCTATTCATGATTTTTCTCACATTTCCCATTATTACAAAACATGTATGAGAGTTAACTGATTCTGTCAACTTTGTTAAGAAACACTCAACTAAATTGGATCAGTGTACTTTTGGGAGTGGCTGAGAAGATTCACTGAAGATTTGAGGGGATTTACTGAGAGTGTGACAGTAAGCAATGGGCATGCTGCCCAAATGGTATAAAAGGGAAATGAAGGAGGAAGGCTTGCTTCTCTTTCTTTGGAGGAGCTCCAAAGAAAGAGACATTCACCTTAGACATTGTTTCCCGGTTTCTGTCAGGTTCTTTTATCCTCCAGCACAGACCCTTCAGCCTTCCATCATAGACCCCTTGGCCTTCTGATAGGGACTCACACAGGACATGACATTGAGCTCTAGGCCTTCAACTTGATCCTTCAGATCGCCAGTATTCAGACATTTTGGACCCTTCCACACCTGACTTTGTGGATGGCCCCTGTAAGCCAGTCTTGTAAATTCTTATATATTTGTATAACTTGCATTAAAACTTCTTCATAACTAAGCACTGACTGATATAGCATATTTTTGATACTCCTTTTAAAATCACCATATATTATTATTTGTATTGCAATCTTTTATGGTCTATGTCCTATGATATTTTAAAACACATTACATCACAGACATGTACATATATATATATATATATATATATATATATATATATACTATACATTTACTCTGTAGTCAGAGTAGTCAATTTATAAAAGGTGGCTAGGACTATTACACTCATCAAAAATGATCAAAGCGTTGCAATGCACTAAAGGCCATTTGGTTTAGGTTATAGGTTAAAGGCAGGGAAACAAATTTCATGGACTGTAAATGAATATTTGCTAGATTTCTAAAGTGAAAGATGTAAAAACAACTGTACTTCAGTTTCTTTGCATATCAAGAGAGATAAAAATAGAAACTAATTCATAGGATTGTTCTGAGAACTAAATGGCTAAATATACAAGAAGCTCAGGATTTGTACCTTGACACAGTAATTGCCTTAAAATTGTTAGTGATAATTCTATTTATTATCCATGACTCTTGTATATGTCATTATCTATGTGACTGAGTCCATATTCACTCCCACATCCTAATAGTGTTCACCTTTATGGAGATTTGATAGGTTTTTCACCATGAATATATAATTTGTGATTCCTATTTGATTTAGGATCCCATGAACCCAAGTCCCAACACGTTCAAATTTGCTAGCTCTAGTTGAGCCAAATTTTGGTCAAAATTCTTCCCATCAGCAGGTTTAGTTAGTGCCTGGTTCTTATTATCTTGTTAACTGACTCTGACATACATGGATCTTGTATAACAAATAGATATACAAATGCAATAGCTTAATATCCTCATTTCCATATAATCATTTCCAATTACATGGAATATGAAAAAGTACAAGAATCACAAAACATAAACTTTAAGATATGATGGGTTTCAAAAAAGGCATTAAAACTCTTCAACACCCTAAATGTTCTAACCTCTGACTTCTTCAATCTGGGTGGCCTTGTAACTCCTTTAACAAAAACAGGATGACAAAAAGAACATTTTCCAAGGCTAATCTCATAAAAGACCAGGATGTTTTATTTTAGTTTGATGCATGGTAAGAGATATGGGTTGAGTTTTAGACATTGGTATGTGGAAAGCTAGTTTTTACAGCAACATTTATTAAAGAGGCTACATTTCTTCCTGTGGATGTGTTTGACCCTTTTTTCAAAGAAATAGTGTTTCAGTGTCTTTAGAGTTGTTTCTGCATCTTCTAATCTATTCCACTGATCTTTGGGTCAGGCTTGTTCTTTGTCTTTGTTTTGTTTGTTTGTTTTTGCCAGTACCACCTTGTTTTTATCAAGGTAGCTTTGCAGTACAATTTCAAGTCAGGGATTGTGATGCCTCCTGCCTTGCCTTTGTGGACAAGATTTTTTTTCAGTTTTCAGTTTCTTCTGATTCAAAATGAATTCTAAGATTATTAAAATATCTAAATATTAAAACAGAAACACTATCTGCTGGAAGAGAGAATAGTTACAACTATTGAAGACGGGTATAGGCGATGAGTTTATGAGCAAAACCCCAAACAGTCAGGAGATATTACAAAGAATCAACAAATGGAATCTCATCTTACTAAAATACTGCTACACAGTAAAATGAATCACCAGCAGAGTGAAGATACAACCCACAGCTAGGGAACAACTTTGCCCAGCTGTTCTTCAGAAAAAAGAGTAATATATAGAATATATAAAGAATTTCAAAAACTCAGAATCCCCCATAATTAAAGACCCAAACAAAAATGGGTATCTGAGATAAATAGACACTTCTCAGAGGAAGAAGTACAAACAACAAATAAATATATGAAAAAATATTCAACAACACTGCTCATCCAAGAGATGCACATTAAAAGAATGCTGAAATTTTATCTCACTACAGAAAGAATGGCTATTATCGAGAAATCAATCAGTAACAAATACTAGTAAGATTGTAGGGGGAAAGGAAACCTTCTCCACTGTTGCTGGAAGTGTAGACTGATGTAACCACTGTGGAAATCAATGTGGTGATTTCTCACAGCACTAAAACTAGAGGATCCATTTGACCAAGCTCTTCCCATTCTTGGTATCTTCCCGAAGAATTAAAGCATCATAACACAGTGATGTTTGCACACTCATGCTGATAGAAGCACAGTTTGTAATAGCTAAATCTTGTAAACAGCCCAAACGCCCATCAACTGATGAACAGATAGAGAAGATATGAGGGGTTTATTTTGTAGACTGGTATACTACTCAGCCATAAAGAAGTATAAACTTGAGACATTTCTAGTTAAATGTATGCACCCTGAGAACATACTTTTTTTTGTCTTTTAGATACAGAGTCTCGCTATGAAGTTCACGCTGGCCTTGAGCTCACTTCATAGCCCAGGCTGGTCTCAAATTCACAAGGATCCTCCTGTCTCAGCTTCCTGAGTGCTGGGATTGTAGGAGTGTGTCAGGATACCCAACTGCATTTTTTGAGACCATATTCTAAAGTGAAATAAATTGGCCACCATGTGTGAATATCACACTATTTCTATGGTATGAGAAAACAAAAGTATAAATAAGGATAGAATTGATAATAAATATCATGAAATAAGAAAAACACGTTTAAACAAAAAGTTCAAATAAGAAGGGAGAGGTAGGGGAAAATGAAGGAAGAGAAAAGGAAAAAAGAAGAAGAAAATCAGAATGAGGCTTTTGAAAATAAGGAGGGTAAGAAGTGTTGAAGGGAAGATAGGAGAATGGGAAAAAAAAGAAGGACCAAGATATATCATGTACAGGTACAAATTCTCTCTGATGAGTGTGATCATTATCCTTACCTAACATGTACCTATAAACTTAATAAAAATAACTAAAAGACAAGGTAGCTACTTCCACAGTTCGCTTGAAATTATGAAACATCATAGAAGAAGTCTAACTGCTCTGAAATCCATGCAAAAAAGTCAAGAGATATAACAAGGTCCTGTGCAGCCCTTCAAAATTCCAGGTCCAGCCCCTGAGCTTTCAAGTCTTCCCAGCTGAGGATCTAGGTATCACAAAGTACTGTAGACAAAATTAATGCCCTATTTGAATTTAATGACTCATAGCATGTGTGAGCATAATACAAATCATTATATTTTCTTAAGTAAATTTTTATTTAAGGAATTTCACATGTGGTTTATTTAATGCTCATAAGGGTCACTTTAATGAGGTTGCCTTCACCATAGCACTCTTTGAAGGAATTGATGCTTATTCCAGTCATTCCCTCTGCCCACAACTCTTTTATCTTTGCTTGAACTATGGACAATGACAAATTCAAAACTCCTGGGATCTTATTACCCAAATTTCTTCTGGCAGTTTATATATTAGGAGTTTAGAATTTGAATTGTACACAGCATTGGTATTTTGTCACATGATCTATATTCTATATTATTCCTTCGCCATTCATTTATAATATTGAATATCAGCATTTTTCCATTATTAGGCAAAATGTTACGGATCAGTTTGTCACTGCTGTAAACATTTAGTGTGATGGAAGTATGAAGTATGACCTGTGTACATTGGCCAATTTTGGACACCAATCAACAGTTTCCATTCTAATCTAAATAAGACTTTGACAGATCATTGTTTTAAACTATATCAAAAGTAAATGGAATACCCTTCATGCATGTGTATATAATTTTAAACAATTGAAGACATACACATCCAAAGATGTTTTCTCAATGAGAATATACAAGTTACTTTTCAAATTTGTATTCCTCCATGAAAAAGGCATATCCACCAACATAATGACAATTTATATTCTAATTATGGGATAAAGATACACGGGGATATTTGCAAAAATTAAAAAGTCTACTTGAAGAAAAAATGGAGGTGACAGCAAATAGCCATACAAATTTTATATACTTATACATTGAGTTTCATCTAGCAAAAAAATTTAATGAAGAGCTGACACATTTTACAATATAGTCCTTACAACACTTTGTAAAATGAAAAAAAGACAGACACTAAAGGCCACCTATACTCTGATTTCATCCATATGAAATGTCTAAAACAGGCAAGTTCACAGATTAAAAAAAAAAAAAAAACATAGGTCAGTAATTGCCAGAGGATGAACCAGAGAGCAAAGTAGAGTGACTGCTAATGTGCAGAAATTTTTTCAGGGATGATGATAATGTTCTACCTTTAGATAGTGTGATAATTACATAGCGCTGTTGGTATGCAAAAAAAAAAAAAACCTGACCTGTATTTTTTAAGGAGTGCATTTTATGGTATGTGAATGATATGTCCATAAAACTGTTATAAAAGTCCCCAGGATATCCCCTTTCTGAATAAACAGTTCCTTTTCTCTAATGGTCTTCTAAAGATGTTTACAGGTCTTTGTGTTGTGCTGTGGCTTTTTAGAAGCACCTTGTTATGCATTTACCTTTTTTTTCATTTAATGTTAGAATCAGCTCTGCTTACACACCCTCATCTTTTTCTTATTTGAGGATTAAAAAAATAAAAAAAACCCAGAGGCAACAATATCAGTTCCCCAGTGATTCAACAGGTTTTAAGATGCAGATGATAGGCATTTGTTTCCCTCTTTCTTTGCTACCATTAGGAAGCATATGAAGTAAGCTCTTCTCCGTCAAAACTTATGATTCAAAAAAGAACGACATCCTTGCATCTTAGCCTATTATTGACTTCGGAGATAGCAATTCTTCCTAATTTAATGTCAACTCCTGGCAAAATATTGTGATAACTAATGACTTTAGTAGGTAAATAATATGTTTACCTGAATTGGAGAAGATAAATGAAAGGTCGTAAAGATGAATACTGCAAGTATTAGGCAAATACGTCATTATTTTCAAGGGCCTTTTGTAATGTCCTTGAAATTTACACTAGAACTGACTAAAAACACCATTTAGAATAATCAGAGTCAGTGGCAAATCTACTTATCTGTATCTTGAAACATTAATTTTTCTGGCAACTTCTTCCTGATTACATAGAGTGATAGATACTTCTGGTGGCTCCCTCATATCTAACAAGCTCAGAAAAGAAATGGTTATGATGATAAAATATCAACAGTTGGCCCACTGTAAAAATGAATGAATTACAAAAATTCAAAAGGCATAATGACTCCAGAAAAGGTCATTCTATGTTTTACTTTTAAATGTCTTTAGAAGCTTTTGCTTTTTTTAATCCTGAAAAATAGACAGTGAAACAGCTCCTGATAGATTGTAATAACCAGCTGCATTGGGGTCTTGGTGACTGAGGCTGCCAAAGTGTTAGGCTGGATGGCTAGGAGGCAATCTTTTCTTTCTTACTGATAAAATTTTGCTTTGGTTTGGAAGTAGAAGTGTGTGCAGCTGAAACAAAGGATGCTATTCTGAGCCTTCCTGGAAGCCAGAAATTGGTCTTGTGACATGTGAAAAGACTGCTGGGGATTTCTGGGATAGTTTTTGTTTGTTTGTCTGTTTGTTTCTTGAGTTAGTTGCTGCTCTTTCCTCCTTCTTATTTCCATATATTCGTATCCCAGGAATGTGGATGTCAGATTAGAGGTACTGAAACAATTATCTTGCAGTCAAGAGTTACTGAGTCTGATGAAATAGATATCAGGGACCTGGCTCACTGATGACATCATAAGGCCTTTTTCTGGTTTTCATTTGAGTCTTGTGATATGAGAATATTAAGATTTTCCATGTGGTTAAATGTTTTGCTCCAGCACCTTACTTGCAACCAAAAGTATAATCATCATCAGTAGTTTGTGTGAGGGAGAATCACACTTAATGTCATTTTAGGAAATTATGTGGAAGTTCTTTAATTATCTTCACAATGAATGAGAATGTATATTAATAATGTACAAGACAGTCCAGGAATCATTGTTTCATGTTCCAATAGCTACCTTAATGTTATATATGTACACGCAAAGTGGTTTTTTTCATTTAAATATATACTGAGTTTTTAAAGACTGCAACTATCATGCAAAATAAATCAAAGGGAAAAGTTGTACTTTACTCAGCGGTTTAATAATATTATGACTCACATAGGAAAACCTCATTAGGGTTAGCCCTGCTGTTCATGGTATTTTAATCATTGATGCCACATACCTGCATTAGTCAGCATTTAGAGCTTTCAGTTTCTGGTAATTCTAGACACAGATATTGCATTTACTGATAGTAGAATGTAGCTTTCTTAGTATAGACTGAATAATTATCGATTAAATTTTCTGTTGTTTTCATTAATCATTCTGCTTTAATTTCTTATTTATTGAGGAACTATTTTAAAATTATGTGTAAGTAACATTTTTAGTAAATTCCATTTGAAGATAGTAATGGGACTATTACAAATTATATTTTACAAAAGATGTCTTGAGTTCTACATAGTGCATAGGAAAGCTACATAGTGTATAGGAAACAAGAGTTTTTAAAATAACCGATGTATACATATTTAGAAAATAAAATGTTATTCCTAATCATTTGTAAGATGGTTGTATACTTAAATTTTTCTATTTTAAGAACATGATCAATTTGGATCCAAAGAAAATAGACTGCCAGGTCCCTCAAGGCTTTCCTTTGCAGTCAGAAAGCAAATACAAGATAGATTGCTACCTAATAAATGAACATTTAAAAAGATAAGTTATGTGGGGAAAAAATGGGTGAAGAGAATATCAACCGGGAGAAGATAAGTTAAGTAGCAGCCCACTAACTCTATCCTCCTCAACATAATAGGCAATTATCTAACTTCTTTATCATCTCTTATTTTGGAAGTGAAGTATCAGAAATGTATTATCACAGCCTGTTAAACTTTTTTAAAAGCAACCCTCAAACATGAAGTAAAACTACAGATAAGCTACTAAGGAAAGAACTGTGCCCTGCAGTATAGAAACATGAGCAAAACTATCCCCAGTTATAGGTGACCTTCACTGAGTAAAACCTGGAGAAACAGGGCAAAGGGCTTCAATAGAAGCATATTCAAAGGGTCCGATCCCATGGTGTTCACAGACCCAGACTAGGCAGGCTACTACCAGAAAGAAACAGTGTATTATACAGAGCAAAGTTGGAGGAGCGCACTTGTCTTTGAAAAACTGTAGGGCCAGTTTAGGCCCTGCAGTGCCAGTTGTCTGAGCAAACTGGCAGGCAGGGATCCATCCCCCCATTTATTCTATAACTTCCTCCAAGACAAATGCATTACCTTTTCAAATTCATATGAAATATTTTCCTATCACAATTCTGTCTTTATCCGAGGAATTCCAAGTGAATAAGAGGCTCATGATATCTTTCTACAATGGCTTTGTACAATTTCTTCCACGGTGCTAGAGACAGATTTATTTTCTTTGCTCTAAAATGTCCAGTTGTTACCACCCAATTGCTTATCACTGATAGTTCACAAATAAATGATCCATGAAGACCTTATTGTAACTGGCCAAAAGAGTTAGTGTCTAATACAGTGTCTCAAAAGAGGAATCTTACATTAGGTTTACTGGCAAAATTCATTTAGAAAATTATTTTTCAGAGACAAAAATATTAGCACAAATGAAGCTGAGTATAACAGAGACTTTGTAATTTATAACTTCTTTAGGATCAAATATCAATTTTATAAAAAATTATATTAAGCATTTATTTCTCCTTTATGATTAAAAACTAGCAATAGAAATCTCATCTCATTTTAGTGGAGGTGGATTTGCAAAAATAAAGAAACTCTTCGTGGACCTGAATCAGAGGACAGATACCCAAGCTTCTTACTTTCTAGGTTTACTGTTACTATAGAGAGGGTCTCACAATTAATCTATGTTCCTAAAACTAACTCACGTAACATGAACCATTTTTATTACCAAAGTATCTTTTATACTATGTTATAAAATTTTACCCTAGTCAATTATAGTTTTTTGTCTTACGGTAACCAATTTGTCACTTGTTTTATCATTTTTTTTGTAAAATTCTATTGAACTGGCAAAAGGTATTGGTGTTCAAAAGAAAAATTTATTATCTTCTGAGAACAAAAGAAATAAAGCAAACAGAAATCCAGAGTATTTGTAGAAAGGTGCATGGGACATGTTTGGTAAAGAAAGAAGGATGGAGAGAATACAATTATAACCATCAGAATAAGAAACTTAACAACTACAGTCAACAAATAATGCATTTCAGTTGTGCAGTTTGCTATGAAGGAAACTACAGGATACTTTGAGGATACGTAATGGGGTAAATAATCTCATATATTGTAGAAGGTGAGCATGCTTGGGGTCCTTAAGAAAGTTTGCCAGGGAAGAAACTTTAAGATGTGATCTAAAGGTTGAAAAAACTGCTAGTTAACTATTTTTTTTATTTTTTTCCTGATAAATAGGTCCGAGAGGGGTAAGAGAGTTAGAAAGAGACAGCAGTCAAAGGTAGAGCTCTGTTATGTAATCAACATTATATCAATGGACAGCTATAAAAGAATTATAAGCAAGTATTTGAATAAATGTTGCAAAATGTATTTGTATGTGAAATATTGAAAATGGAGTGCACAGCGTTAGGAAGGCGTAACAAGTAAATAGGATAGATAAGTATAAATTTTATGCACAAATGCATACCATTAGGGCATAAACAAAGTATCATTTTTCACAAATATCTTCACTTTTCCATCCGTACTCTAATCCTTTACTCTAGTCTCTCCTACTAGGATTATGGAAGTCTTCTCTGTAGTGAGCCCCTTAATTCACAACTCCATCTCACTCCAAAGTGCAGGGGAGAAAGAGCAGGATGATTGATCATTTTCATGTGGATTTTAAAGAGTCCTAGCCAACACTCTTCTGACAAAAAACAGGGTATCAAGAGAAAAGCATAGCAAACTCCTTTGATTATAGTTTTATATAACATAAAATGTTCAAATAAAAGACCCAGAGTCCTAGGGAGAACTATCTGTTCTTAGGCTCAGGTTTGATGAAGCACAGTCTATGTAGAAATATGATGGACACACTGTACACTCTAACATTAATGTACACAAGTGTGGAAGTCCAGCGAGCCCTGTCTATATTCTTTTGCAGCATTCCTTCATTTCTGGAATGGGGCTTTATATACTACAATCAAACAAGTTTGTCAAAAAGGGCATCTCTTATATAAAAGGATAGGAGACATCTGAATTAATGGGTGGCCTTGAGGTAACAGCGACCTGATTTCCATGAGCTATGCTGGGGAATAGAAATTCTAGTTTCTATGGTTTGCCTCAGGAGAGTGTGAGACGTAAGGGACAAAAAAGTAGGAAGTCAGAGAGAAACTTTGATTCTGGCCTCACTTCTCAGGCCTGAACCCTATGTATCATTTTCTGAGCCCTAATAAAAATATCCTTCATAGAACAAAGAAACAACTTTTCCTAAGCGTCATTTTTATCTCATCTTCTTCTTTCAAATTGATCATGTCTTCATAGTACTCATTGATGAAGTTTAACATTTTACCTACCCCAGGTTCTAACTAAATTCAGTTACAGAGAAAGGAGTCAGACAGAGATAAAAGTATCTATTTTATTGAAGATAAATTTGCCAACAAGGAGCAAGATATGAGGCTTCCTGATACATATATTTCATAACAATTTGCCTAGTAGCATCTACAGTAGCATTACATTGCAGCAGACCATTCCTGTACAGAATTTAAGTCCTGGAGGCAGATTTCCAAAATGAAAGATACCATGGAGGTATGTGCTTAATTTGTCCCAAAACCAGTCTGAAAATTATTAATCGAAGCTTTTTTGTAGTTACTAGAAAATTTTTATTTTTAATTCATTTTATTTTAGGTGTAGATAATGCTCATATTCAGCATAGTGAATTTGTACCTGTACACGATATATCTTGATTCTTCCTTCTTTCCAATTCAACTCCCCTCCTTTCAACTCCTCTCCCTCTCCTTATTTATAAAACTTCTGTTTCCATTTTCCCTTATTATCTCATTTCTTTCCCCTTCCTTTCCCACCCTCCATTAGGTCCCCTTCTCATTTGAATGTTTGCTTCTTATTTCACAATATCTACTATGCATTTTGGACCTTATTTATACTTTTGGTTTCTCATACCAGTGAATGTGATATTTACATATGTGTGTCTAGTTATTCCACTTAAAAGTAGGACCTTAAAGTGCATTCATTTACATAGAAAGGTCTCAAGTTTATCCTTCTTTATGGTTAAGTACTACTCCATTATATTGAAAAACACGTATCTTCTTATCCATTCATGAGTTGATGGGCATTTGGGTTCTTTCCAAGATTGAGCTATTACAAACCATGCTACTAGAAACATGAGTGTGCATATACCATTGGGTATGATGTTTTTATTTCTTTTGAGAAAATATCAAGCAAGTGGATTGTTGGGTCAAATGGAATCTCTAGTTTTATTTTTGTGGAAATTCCACACTGATTTCCACAGTGGATGCACCAGACTATACTCCCAGAAAAAGTAGCAAAGGGTTCCTTTTTCCCCACAGCCTCACTAGCATTTGTTATTGATTGATTTCTTGATAATAGCCATTCTTGCTGGAGTGAGATGGAATTTCAGCACTCTTTTAATTTCCTTCTCTTGGATGACCAGTAGTATTGATTATTTTTTCATAAATTTGTTTGTCATTTATACTTTGTTATCTAGGAAGAGTGCATTCATTTCAAATATCCATTTTTGTATTGGTTCTTTACATTTAGGGGAGTCTGATTTTTTTGCATTCTTTATATATTCTGTATATTATTCCTTTGTCTGAGGAACAGCTGGCGAAAAGTGTTTTCCCACTCTGTAGGTTGTCTCTTCAGTTTGCTTTTTTTTCTTATCTGTGAAAAATCTTTTAAAATAAAATGAGATCCCAGTTTTTGATGCTTTATGATATTTCCTGTGCAGTTGGGATTTTGTTCATAAAGTCTTTGCCAATACTTATGTCTTCAAGATTACTGTCTATTCTATCATCCAGTAAACTTAATGTTTGCACTTTAATAATTAGAATTTTGATCCATTTCAATGTTACTTTTGTGTATGGTGGGAGATACGAGTCTAGTTTTAGTTTCTGGTAGGTAGAAAACCAGTTTTCTCAGCACTGTTTATTAAAGAGATTATCTTTCCTCCAGTGAAGCTGTTTGGGTCCTTTCTCAAAAAAAAGTGTCTGAGTGAACTCAGAGTTGTTTTTGATCCTTCTAGTCTGTTCCATTGATTCTTGGATCTTTATTTTGTTTTTGTTTTGTTGGCCAGTACTATACTGTTTGTATCATGGCCATTTTGTAGTATAATTTTGAATGGGGGATTCTATACCCCTGCCTTGACTTTGTTGCCAAGAATTATTTTTATATTTTAGGGATCTAGTCTTTCCAAATAAATTTTAATGAAACTGAAATTGAAGCAATACTCCCAAATTCATTCCTGGAAGTAGACATTACCCTGACACCAAAACCAGGAAAGGATCCAAACAGATAAGAAAACAATAGACTAATCGTACTGACATAGACCTAAAAATCCTCATTAAAATACAGGCCAACAGAATGCAGCAAACATCAAGATGCTGATATTCCATGATCAAGTAGGATTCATCCCTAGGATGCAGGGTTGTTTCAACGTATGCAAATCAATAAATGTAACACATTAACCAACAAAAGGAGAAAGACACATGAGCATCCCATTAGATGCAGAAAATGCATTTGACAAAGTGTAACATCCACTGGTAATAAAATCCCTATGGAAATTTGCAATAGATGGTCGCTATCTCAGTCTGATAAAAGCCATCTATGACTAAACAACAGCCAACATCATAATAAATGGTCAAAAATTGACATCTTTCAGTCTAGTATAAGACAAAAGAGAAGAATGTCCACTATCACCAATATTATTCAATATAGTTCTGGAAATGTTAGTCAAAACATTTAGACAACAGAAAGAAATAAAAATAATAAAACAGGAAAGGAAAAATTTAAATAATCATTATTTGCAGATGACATGATATGTTACATAGAAGACTCCAAAAACATTTCCAAAAAATATTCTAGTTTTAATAATCAAACTCAGTAGTGTTTCTGGGTAAAAAGTTAACACTGAAAAATCAATAGCATCCCAGTACACAAGTAAGATACTCACAGAGAAATTAGGGAAACCACACCCTTCACAATAGCATAGAAATACTTAGTAATCAATCTAACAAGGCAAGTAAAAGATTTTTACACTGTCAACTACAGTATTCTGAAAAAGCAGATTGAGGAAGATATCAGAAAATTGGAAAGATAACCCCTGCTCTTACATAGGAAGAACCAATACCATGAAAATCGCCATATTCTGAAATTGTTATAAAGATTTGATGCAGTCCCAATCAAAATACCAATATCATACGTCACAGAATTAGAGAAAATAGATGCTTTCTTAATAGATGGTTAATTGTCATTGTTCACGTGATTGGAAATTAGTAAAAAACAGTTATTAAGTCTATCTGTGTGGGTGTTTCCAGAGATGACTGGTATGTGAGACAGCAGATAAGAGGAGAGTCCTGTTGTGATTGTGTGGAACACCAGTAGCAGGACTGGGGGCCCAGAAGGAATAAAAGTAGGAGAAGGAAGGCCTCCGGAAAAAACCTTTGCTGACCTTTTTCTCTGTTTCCTGGATGGAAACAGTAAGCAAATATCCCCCACCATGCACTTCTACCATGACATTTCTGCCTTGCCATAGACCTAATAGAGCCTGCTGACTATGAACCAAAACCTCTGAAATCATGAGACAAACTGAACTTTTCTTCATTAAAGTTGTTATTTTCAGATATTTTTGTCAGCTATGGAAAGCTAACAGAAAATACATGTGAAGTAAGGCAGAAGTAATAAGGAGACAATAAAATTGTTATTTCAAATCTGTCCTTTTAATGTAATTGTAGCTTCAGGAAACAAAGTTACTCAAGGTTACAAGTTTTTTTTCAAATCTAAGCAAGTTCTTCCCTTCTAGGCTTTTGACTAAAATATTCCTAAAATTCTTAAAGGTACAATAAATCTGTAAGTTGAGCCCATTTTTTTTGTCCTTGTATAAATTCACAAATTCCACAGACTTCTACCTTAAACGAAAAAAAAGCACTATTGATCAAGTACAGTATCTTTGAACTGTAAACACATGCAATTGATTTGCATTTAACTTCTCCTACTAATGCCTAACTTGGTAGTAGGAATACAACATCCTAAATCATCAGTTTTGAGAACACTCTCAAGACCAAATAAGTACTCTCACCTCCAGACCATAATTGTCTCACTGTCCAGTGCCCACACTTCTAAATGTTCAATTCTTTGATTCTGTCTAATAAATTTGCCTATTGCCTTTTCACTGAAAAGTCCTACAATTTATTTCCATAAGAATTCAAGGACCTGGTAACACATGAGTCAAAGGGCAATAGTTTGTGCCAAAATTAGATATTTGAAGCAAAAGGTCAGGAGGGGCTTAAGACTGAAGTGCATATGCATGAAACACTGTTGTATGGTTTTCAATATTTCCTACAGTGTGATAATTGAAATTTACTGGCATTTCTCATGGAAAGCCTCTGTTTCTATTATTTTCCTTTTGCTGCCCATATTATTTGCTTCCTATCCATTAATAATGAAACTAGAATTGACTAATTGCTCTCCTTCCAACCTGCTCCCAAGCCACGGTTAGCAAAATCACCTGAGTTATGGAAAATTTTAATTTTATATAGTTCATAGTCATAACTATATTAACTATTAAGTATGGGTTCTTATCACTAAATAAAATTAAAGTTTTCTGCAACATGAGTGCTCTGATATTAAATTACTAACTAGTAAACACTGCACAAGAAATTTATGTTAACAACTATCATTTTAATATTAATTTCAGCATTTACAACAAAGGTAGAACATAATTGCAGGCATCACTCACATGGCATTTTAGGAAAACTTTATAAATATAATAAATTGTTTCTTTGTTATAATTAAATGATGTTTCAAAATGTGATTCTGTTCATTAGAACCTATGAAAAGTTGCAGCAAAATAAAATCAATATCTCAGTGATTTTAAAATATATCAATTGAAAAGAATGTATGTATAAATATATGTGCAAGGAGAAACATAATTTATTTAATACATGATTTGTGTTATGGCGAGAAAAAAAAACAGCAAAAGCAGCCAAGAAATCATCTAATGATTCTAAGAAGTTCTCAGTGGCCAATTCAACAAATTTCAGTGATGTTAACCTATTAGTCATAACCTGAAGTTGATTAAAAGCAGTTAAAGAGGATATACATTTTTAAAACTAGTGAAGGAAAATTAGGATGTTTTGTTGACTATTCTTTAGTTAAAAATATTCGTGGTGAGTATAAATTGTATTCACTTTTACCACAAAGATACACTTTCTATATTTTTGATAGTGTAGCATTGGCAGCAAGGTACTAAATATCAATTGCAACTCATAACCATTGGTTATTAAAGCACAAGTAGCTGAGGAGAAATACTCACTTTTTACAGTGACTTGAACATTGAAGTTGGCTCAACCCATTCCAATATAATACTGAGCAGAAATTAGTATAAGCTTTATCTCACTCATCTCAAGTAGAGTAGAAATCAAGACAGACAAAGCTACTACTGTGTATAAAACAGGAGTTGAATATATGTTAATTTCAAAAATAGTTTTGATTATTTTTGATATCTGTCATATCTAACTTTTAAGAAATACATTGTTGGAGGAAAACAACAGAGAATTTTATATCATAAATAGGAAACATTTCTCTCATGAAAAATTTAATTTGGGTATTTCTGATCATATTCATGCCTTAGACCCTTTTTATTTTCTCTCCTACTAACACAAAAATAAACGCTGATGATAAGCAAGAGGCAAACAGAATTCAGAAGGGTGGTAGGGAGTCAATGGCAGAAGTTTATTGTACTGGGCCTGCAGCAACTGTGTGACTTCTCTTTATCCAACAGACATGACCTAGACCCTGAATTATGTGAGTTACAACTAGCATCATAAGGCATTCCAGATGTGCTCTTGCCTCCACCAGAACTAACAGGAGTGCCTGAGGCAATAATTCTTCTGTGGAAATGGGCAGACACAACGCAGAGACAAGTCAATAATAAGTGACCAGAGAAAGTGATCTCCATTGCTATTTGGTCTGTATTTCACCTTCCATGACTACACATAAGATAAAAAGTACATAACTAAATATAGACACACATGAAGTTAAGGGAAATATACATAAAACTATAAAACTTGTGGATTGCCACTGTTCATAACCTAGCTGTGATATGTGTCCATAGTTTTACAAAACTTTACTATTGAGAATAACAGGATAAGGCCACACAAAGTCTTTTTTGCATTGATTCTTTTAGGTGCAGATATATCTACAATGATCTCAATAAACATCAAATCATAAAAAATAAGTTTTGATTTCTCTTTTCGTTAGCACTATATAATGCCTTTTTGTTTGCACTATATAATATGTGAATCACTTAGTTCAAAGAATTTCACTAGACGTTTGCATTTATTTTACTCACTATAAAATTGAGAATCCTATATATATTTATTTAGGGCAAATTAAAATTTCAGCAGATTTATTTTTAAAGAATGATACATGATAAGACTTTACCATTTCAAATACTTAAACATGTGCTAAATTATTTGAAAGGACCTTATATATGTGAGTTGATCTTAACAACATCTTTTCAATTTAAAGCTTTGGGTTTTTTTTTCCTGTTTGAAACTAAATGTATTCCCTTCTGTCAGTTAAAGAAAATCCTAAGTTACTAAAATAGGGTGTTCTGAGACATGATTAATAGAAACAGTTCATTGCAACAATTAACTAAAATTAATGCAGTGGTACCTTGGTTCATGAATTTAATTCTTTCCAAGATTTTGACTGCAAACCAGTTTGGATGAGAACCTAATCAAATTTCTCTATAAGGTCAACACTGAATCTTACCATTGAGTTTGTTTTGATTTTGTCCCACTTGGTTTGCAACTGAAATCATGGAAAGAATTAACATTGGGAAATGGAGTAGCACTGTAATGTGCTTTTAAGGGATATGGGAAAAGCAAGAAAAGTTGTGCCATTTGATCACCAGAGGCCCATAGGAATGTGATTATGGACAACCTGTTTAACTTCTGTGCTTGAGTTTCCCTATCTATAAAAGTAGAAGTCACAATAATCCCTTCTTTGGGCAGTTGTGCACTAAATAATATGTGAATCCCTTAGTTCAAAGCAGGTAGGTAAATGGCAAACACTTTCATAAATAATAATAATTGTTCCTCTCCATTAGTATTTAGAAGAGTAAAAGAGACAGCACTTTAAAACTACTTTAACATAAAGGGATGCCTATATCTAGAAACCTTTTAAGTAGTTTTGCATTACCTTTTCTCCTAGCATTTGCATAGTGTAATGTCTGTATAATTAGCTCCATGGATAAAGAGATATTCTTCTCCTTCCCTTGACTAGATTTTTAATAGTGTGGCTTCAGGTCTTCCACTGAAAACATTACAATTGTCACTCAATTTTCAACCTCCCAATATTTCATTGAAAGATGTGCAATATAATTAAAAAGGTAGCTATAGGGCAACTAATTCTAAAAATTGGTGATAAGCGAATGAAGGCAGTATGCTTAATTTCATTTTCACACTTTAACTCTCCCTATCTTATATTAAGAAGGAAGCCCTAAGCTCTGTATTTATCTAAGAAGGTACCCTTTTGATATGGATGTGTCTGTGCACATGTGAGTATATGTTACATGTGCATACACCCATGGACAGATACACAGAAATATGAATAATTGAATTTTAATAATTTTAGGACTTAAAGTGGAACATATATACACTTTTATGGTATGTCACCCTCAGCGTAAGAGAATAGAGCATATCCTAATGCCATCATAAGTTGTATTTTATTAAGTATATTCCACTGTAAATTTGGGTAGGTTTCTACTTCAAAATATAAATGATTAAACTATTAACTGCTATAGTTAAGAGCTAAGGGTGATTTTATTGTCATAAATGATTGCATTCTCTCCTGAAATTCTACTGTAATACATGGTTCCATTCACAGAAAAAATATATATTTATACCCAAAGTTTATTCCTGAAGAACATTAAATAATTTCTAACATTTCTGGAAAATGTCAGGAAACTTCACAATTACTCTTATACTCTTCTGATTTGAGTCAAGGAAAATAATTGTCAAAATAATAGGCTAGCCTAGGAACGTGGGCCCCAGCCAGTTACTGGGGAAAAACCAGAGGCAATTGCAGCTGTGGAGCTGCCAAAACCACAATTGGAGGATTTCCCAAGTAGGCAGATGCCAAAGCGGGAAAAATAGCTCCTTCTGATTGATTGCTGAATCCTATAAAGGTCAAACACTGCATGTGTGGGCCTGAGTACAGAACTGCCTTGTCCCCAGAAGGTATCATTGATCAGTTTTGTTTTTATTGAAGAGGTTGAAAATATAAGATATATATATATATACATATATATATATATATATAGAGAGAGAGAGAGAGAGAGAGATCTAAGAAATGTCTTGTTTTACTCTTATAAATTATTTTTTAAGAAACCAAAGAAAAGGGCTGGGGATTTAGCTCAGCAGTTTAAGTGGTTGCCTGGCAACCATGAGGTTGTGAGTTCGATCCCCAGTACCAAAAAGAAAAAAAGAAAGAAACTAAAGAATAAGTAGTGTACCTATAGCTTAATAAATTATACTTTCCCCATCCATACATAATTTTCCCTATAAAATGGAAGTAATAGTAACATTACAATGTTATTTTAAGGGACAAATTAAAATAATATATATGATATACTTACTCATGTCAAGTACCTAGCACTCATTGAACGCCAATAGTTTTATTATTTCTGTTATACACAAATAAAATTTTTATACTAGTAGTATTTATATTAATATACTGAGCTAGAGAAGCCAAAACTATTTTTTAAGTTTTCCCAGAAGTAAGTTAACAGACATTCTTTAACACAAATAAGTTATTTGGAAATTTACTTTGTGCAAATATAAAATACAGTTGTATGCATATATAAATATATATTATTATATTAATAGGTACTATATATTATATAAAAACTTTTAAAATGGTTTTAGGTTTTTAGAACTCTCAAGGGTGACAAACAACTTACCAAAAAAAAGAATCATATAGTCATTTCAAAGAGATCTCTAGGTGAGACTTACTTATGCTTATCGCTAGATGAAGTTCTATAATGCACAATGCAGTATAGCCAATTCAAGATTTAAAACAACAAAAATACAGAGCATTTCATCTTAGTCACTTGGCATCAAAGCACTCCGAGGTCTAGAGAAAAATAAAATAGCCCATCCTATAATTGCCTTTAGATTTTTCATTTAATGACTATTATCATCAGCATCAGAAAAAAGCAAGGTAAAACTTGCAATAGACGTCTGTGAATAATTTTCAAATAAGCAATTATACAGAAGTGATGGCAAACCCATAACCAACATAGTGAAGAATGTTGTTTGTATTATTGAAAGCACTAAATGGTTCAGTATCAGTGGTATAGAGATTTGGGGTGCTGTTTAAAGTATAAGACATGTTTGCTGTTAGTTAAATTTGTATCATAAAAAAACAAAGTATAGTAAACATTTGTACAAACAATCTAATGACATGGAGATATATATATATATATAGATAGATAGATAGATATATTTCTTCCTTTCAATGTACTGAATTTTTCTTCATGTCTTATAACATTCAATTTTTCTTTTAAGCTTAAGTGAATACTTTGAAAATAAGGAATAGGAATGCATTTTATTGCATGTCTCCTATTTTAGAATAATCATCAGGTAGATAATGTCTAGCATTTCTGTTCAAAAAGTAGTACCATGCTATAGATCTCTAAATAGCATAGACATAGCTACTTCTGATATTGTTTATACATTAGTCAAAAATGCGACGTAATTTCAGATTTGTGATCTTTCTATATCCGAATGCAGAAGACCTAATGCTGAAGATCATATTTTTGTTCTATTTGAATTACACTTGCAAAATGAATGATATAAGTGAGGCCTCATATGACCTGACATCCACATGCCTATTCTAGCAGAACAGTGACATCAAGGGTACAGCCAGATGAATCCAAGGGTCACTCCAATGCCCATGTCAATGTCAGTCCAGTAGAAGCTTACTTGACATTATCTCTTAAGTGCTTTGCAGTCCTGGCATGTTACCTAACTGGCTGGTGCTTACTAATAGGCTCTATACCAATTTGACTGATATGTGACCATAGAAATATTATCAGTATCCAGGAGCCAGATGGCGTATATACGAAGCATGACATCCAGACAAAACAGACGCACACTGTTGAAGAGTTCAGTTGTTTGGTGTCTCCTCCCCAGATCTAAGTATACATAGACCTATTACTTGATTTCATTCCATGTTAACCCACAACAATGTCTCTCTTCTGTCATTTTAGTGCCACATTCTAATAGACAAAGGAAACTCTCCTCTGCTTTTCATTTAGAGAGAGAAAAAGACCTTTACAAAGAACTGAATTCTGTCCTGCCATTTGTGAAGGCTGTCCTGTGGTCTCTCAAGGGTTAGAAGTACAAAATCTATTACTCTTCTTGGATATATTTGACTTTTACTTCTTTCATAAAACTTGGATGAAAAGCTGATAACATCACCATAAATTGTGAGAAATGGTGTCTATGTGATAGTGTATCTTCCCTGCATGAATAGTTTCTAGTGTGATTTAGTCACAAAATATAAATGATAAAAATGGTAAAAATTAAAATGAAAACTAGATTTAATTACAAAATACATGAATAATATATATATATATATATATATATATATATATATATATATATATTTCTTCCTAACAAAATTAAAATATTTCTTCCTAACAAAATTAATTTTCTCTACTTCTACAGGTAAAACATCACACAGGGTGTATTTGTGTACATATGTTGACTACTAAGGGTGGTATGTGTGTGTGTGTGTGTGTGTTTATGTGTGTGTGTGTGCATCTATGTAATCACACTAGAAGAGGTTCAATTTAAATAGTTATGATCAGAAAAATCAACTTCTTAAATAGGAAAATGAGCATATCTCAGTATTCATTAACTATGACTTAAAAGTAATATGATAACTCCAATTTTTTAAAAATCTAAGTCAGTCATGTACACACACTTCTGAGTTTGTTCATGGAGATGAGTAGCCTTCCAGAAATCACTAAAATAGAAACTTCTAAAGCTCCAATTCGTGATCTGGAGATGTAATGAAACATTTGAAATGTTTTCAGAGAAATCTGGGAAATGTTCTTACTATTTCTGCATCATAAATGGGAAAAAATTCCTTGGTGTGCTTGACAATATTTTATAAGCTTGCTTTCTGAGCTTGAAATGAGTAACTGCCTATCAGATCCATCCTGAGAACATCACTTAGTGTGTCAGGTCAACCAAACTGTCATAGGTTCCCTCTGGGATAAATTAATTCTAGAATCACTTTTACTATAGATACTTGCGGCATGAGGTATTGATATTCTTGTACAAGCTACAGTGTACAACATATAAGAGAAAGTCTTGTGTTCTACTGATGTACACAAATTGTGTAATATGACCGTGTATGTAATTTGAATTACTGTTTTAAGAGAAAGCAAATTTTGATCTTGTATATCTCATCTTAAATAGTGGTTACAGTCTGTTTAAAAATCAAGTATTAGCTTTTTGCAATGCAATTGTTGTTTCAACACAATATCTATCACAATGAACTGTTCTTAAAATTATCATCTAAATTCTTTTAAAGGTGGTCAGTAAAGTTCAATGACAATTATAGGAAGAATGCTTAAGAGTACCATAAACTATAACTTAAATAAAACTGCTATACACTATAGAATCTCTAATATAAATTTTGCTATAATTTAAGAAGAAAATAATGAGGGGAAATAAAATGAAAAGTAAACTGGAATAAAATGTGTTATATAAAACAACATATACTAGGGTAGGGTTCTATAAAGTTTTATTTCTACAGCTTTGAAAGAAGCTAAAAACTCACTTGTGACTCTCTAGCTCATGAGTAATATGGTCATTTCAAACATATGGCAATAAAAACTTTATAGCAATCCAGTTCAGAACATATGTCAAAGACAGGAAAAAGTAACTATCAAAATGAAATGTGACAAAACACTACAAAATGCTTCTCAACTGATGCTACTATTCTGTTGGTCTGGGAATCAGTGGCCACTTTCATGTTTAAAGTCCTTTCTGAAAATCATGTAACAGCTTGAACAAATACTCTTATTGGTATCAAAGTGAATAGAAAAGTATTGACTTTCATCAAGATGATACATAGGACTATGTAATAATACTAAGTCACAGTATGTGCTTCAGAAAATGCCATGATTAATGTTGCAAAAGTAAAAGCAGAAACATATTTTCTGGACTTAAATATTAATATATTTGAACTCCACATACAAAAAATAAAATCATTTTCTTTTATAAATTTTTATAAAATATTTTAGTTTTACACAAAATTTCATGTCTGGATAATGAGGTTAAATATTTTTCAAATGATGTCATTATTATATATTTTAAATCATTAGATTATTTTGTCATTGAATTTTCTCTATTTGTGTTTGGGAAATTATATTTATTTGACTTAAATTTTTCTGCATAGACAAAAAACTTTATATAAATAGCATCTGAACTTTAGTTTGTTAGTATTAATTAGTTGTATTTTGTCACTTGGACAATTGCAAATCTTTATTGCTATTCTAATTCTCCATTTTCTTAGCTGCAGGGCTAGAATCTAATTAGTCTTATTATTAATAGTTGTCTAATTTTTCGTGATTCTGCTTCATAGCCCAAAGGATTCATAACACTGTATAAAAACAAGGAAAGCTGTCATCAATTAATATGTATTTGTTTTTGTATTAATTGGGTACTTGAAATATTACTATGCATAGCAATCTACCATGTTGATGGATGAGTACATTGCCACACATGGAATCACCAAAATTTCAAATGAAAAGCACTGAGGTTAGAATTTATTTCTGAGTGTTGACTAAATTGTGGACTTATTCATCTATGTGTAGACATAAGAGATTTTGAAGTTCTTGTTTCTTTTCAAATCTATGTTTAGGATATTATAAATATCTTCTAGATCATGCCTACTCTGAATATAAAAGGTCTTTTTTTCTGGAATGATAATAGAAGGAAGAAACTCAAAATTTATAAAAAGATTGATGTTCTTATCTACAGACTGCAATGTAACTCATCAGTCATTGTTAAAACCATATTCCATATTAATCCAGGACTGACTCCGTTATTCATACCAACTCTCTTTTCCTTCAATAATGGAGAGGAGCTGGCTGCTTTGGGAAAATACCAATGCAAAATGAGAGAAGTTTAGGGAAGGTTATTAATTTTGTAAAAACAAACTAACAACTGTTGTATGCCATCAACAGCGTTCATTTTAGAAAGGAAATGCACCAAAAATTCGTCTCACAAAAGATTCATAATGACAAATATGTGAGCATTGATCAAGTTATACAGTGACAGTTACATTTGTGTTCTGTAGTACTTTGTATATGGCTCTCATATACAAAGTGCTTAGTACGAGGCTTATTTAGGGAAAAGGCATTCAGCTATCTGTGTCTCATAGTTTGAAACTGTCTTAAAGTTATTCACATAGTGTTGCTATTTAACAAGAAGAAAATATGTGTCCCTGTTCTTTATTTTTAGTGTATTACTTGTGGTTCATAATAGGTACCTTCATTTGGGCGAATATATAATTATATATGTAATTTATTAACCATTTGAAAATTGCTGTACTGTCCCCAGTCTTCCCCTTCTGCTTTCCCGAATCCTCTTTCACTTCTCCAAAAGTTTTGCCTCTCTGTTTCTTATGATCTCTCCTTTATTTTACACTTTAATTAATGTACAATTTGGGTTTCTCATATAAGAGAAACTGTGATAATGAACTTTCTGTGTATGACTTATTTCATTTATCATTATGGTCTTGTTTCATTCTTTTCCTGTGAACAACAAAATTTCCCTGTTCTGGAAACATACAGTAGTAACAGAAAGGCAGTGAGAACAGAAAGGCAGTACATCTTGAACCCATATAGCAGGACTTGCTCTACAAAAGTTCAGAATAATAACTAATAGACGAACATTTTATTTAACATATCACATCAATGGCTACATGTGCTATCACATATGCTTGGATATCTCACTGCTATCTAAAAACAAAATCAAACTCTCTACACTTTATAAACAGCTACAGACTCAATTCACTTCAATGGATATGAGGAAGTTAGATATTTATTAATATAATTTGACCAAAAATATCATCCATACCAAAACCAATTAGCCATTTCTACAAAATCAGATTATTTTTTCTCAAATGTTTACTAGAAAAACAACTTAATCCTCTGCATTAGTACAATGTCACAGCTTGCAATCGCCTTCTGCAAATGCTCCTATTTGTTTTATTCCTGGAATTTTTGCAAATCTGTCACACCAGAATATGGTTTTGCAATTCTTTTGAAATCTAAAATGATTTTCCCTGTTAATCTGTTTATATTAAAGACAAATACATACTTAATAATTTGAGGAAAGCAATTAAAATCTCTCCATTTTGGTAAAGGCATTTTAAAGAGCAATCTTTTTGATGTAGATCTGTGATCTGATAGAAACTTAATTGTTTTAAGTAGTTGTAATCCAAGCAGCGGTATTGCCAATGGGTTTAATTATCAGTTTAAAATCCAAACAATGGGAAGCGAGACAACATGCTGCCTTCAAAGTTCTGGTAATAAAAGGAGTAGTGGTACATCATTTCCTATACCTGGGGATGATGAGTGACCCAGATTTCTTATACAAAAGTCTACATGCCCAATATAAATTATTTTGGTTGTGCAAAAGACTTCCTCAGGGTCATTTGTGTTTTTGTACCAGGGATTGAACTCACAACCTCGAACTTGCCACACAGGCACTTAAACCACTGAGCTAAATCCCGGCCTAAAGGGGTCATTTCTGAAGATAAAGTAAGACACATGTTCTCATTAAGAACAAAACTTCCTAATTCTGTTTTATTTCTCAACACTTGTGTTTTCAATGTTTCCTCAGGTGAGAATTTCTGAGAGACAATATAAGAAAGTGAAATTTGCATTGAACCTACTGTTATTTTATTTTTACTTCCTTAAAAGCAGGATACCTATGTTTTATACCTCATTCCAATAAAGATTACATATATATATATATATATATATATATATATATATATATATATATATATATAGTTGATTTTACTGAAATAAATTTGCTTTACCAACTATTAAACCTGTGCAATGTACTTAGGAGTTACCCTTTTGGAAATGATCCCTTTTTATACCTATTTTGATTCATATCTAATATTGAGAAAAATTGGGATACAAAAATTCTTTGGCTGGTAAAGTTATAAAGTCAAGAGGCAAGAGCAATATTTATCAGGTAAAAAAATATACCTAAATTTAGGATCTGACTTTGTTAGTGAAGCATTTGGGTAAATAATCTACATAAGTGCTTTGCAAGCTTTGGGTTAAGTCATTCGTCAATTGAAAATGACTTGTGTCATTCATGT